>PNEQ01011575.1:0-28436 GCA_003012365.1 Medauroidea extradentata | reverse complement strand
GGGGGGGGGGGGGGGGGGGCGTGCCTCCTCATCCGCAGAGAAATAAAATACGAGTGTGCGAGTGTCTTTTATTTATGTCTGTTAGTTTTTGTTTTGTAAATTGTTGTTAAATGTAAATGTTTATTTTACTAAACATGTATGATACATTGGACAGTGTATTTTTTTTTCCACCTCTTTTTGTTAAAACTTGCAGTTTTTTCGTAAACATGGTAAGTCGTTCTATTGCACTACACTAGATTTATTCAGAACAAAAGTACTATATACACATATTATGATATATGTTAAGGTCATTCGGGATAAAGTGAGCACTAAAGATTTAACTTTTGAAAAAAAAAAATCACTTGCCGTTGCTACATATAATTCAACATTAAACAATAGTTACATTATTGCTTGTACAGTTGGCAGCGAATTGTCGCATGTAGTTCCGTGTATTTTATGTTTAAATACATTACTGAAAGAACATCAAATGGAATCGACCTCTCCGTATTTAATATACTTAAAAATATTTATTTATGATATTATTAACATACCTACCGACTGTATAACTTTACTTAATTAGCGCCAGCAGAAAGTGATACATCTGGGCTGTTCAACTTCAACAGTCGCTAGCGAATTGCGTCTAGTGCTCCACGTTGCTGACGTAGTTCAAAATTCCACCGACAGGTGGCATCAAGTTAGGTTTTCGCCGTTCTCCGCTTAGCTTGGAAGCGTTATTGTGTTTGTCCATTGTGCAATAAATATGGATTTCTGATAAAACATATTCAAAAGTATTAGAAATGACTGTTTTCTCATTGGTAATCTGTAAGTTATGTGATATGATCGCCAACGCAAGTATCTCGATTTAGAAACAGCATTTTTTTTTTTTTTGTTTCACACACTAAGAAAATACATTGTTTTGGTTGAGTGCATCGTTCATGGCAGTATAACTGAACGGAATTTGAATTCATAAATTGTGTATGTCATTTTAATTTTTTTTTTTTTTGCGGTTTTGTGTTACAAATTCGGTTTTAATGTGTACATATTTGCGAAATTCGTAACAGCAATAGTGCAGGCTGCGAGTTGTATAAATTAATCGATGCACAGAAACCAGTATTAAAAGACGTTAACTCTTATAACTACGATTACTAATTGGTTATAAATTTTATTCAATACCCGTGTATTTAATGAGTAGAAATTGTTGATATAATTTTTTGGTCAGTGTAATGTAGATGTAAACATTTTACAAGACTGGAAATTTAAGCATGTGGTATAATGTTTATGTTTAAATGTGGCGAAAAGATATAAACTGGCAAAAAATAGAAATTAATCAGGTCGTTTTTGACTGCTCACTTTATCCCGAATCACCTATAATAGTGACATTCTTCACATTTTTTATTATGACTATTCCAATAAATATATATTGGTCGACTTTTTTAAAAGACTACTTACATAAGATAGAGTTCTACTGCGTCAATTAAGGCAGTATATCTGAGTCATGGTTGCCGTCTTAACAGACGATGTATATGCACTATGAGAAAAAAATTAACATGACGGGCGAGACATCTGTTAACACAAAACACTGCAGCAGTGCCACCTAGAAGACAGTTGGTTAATATACCTTGAGCCAGCATAGCTACACGAAAATATTTTATTTCTTTTAGCATACCTATGCTGGCGAAATAGTTCTTTTAGCATAGCTATTCTAAATTAAATTATAAAAAAAACTTTTACTCAACGATTATTTGATCAT
This sequence comes from Medauroidea extradentata, assembly GCA_003012365.1. Lineage (NCBI taxonomy): Eukaryota > Metazoa > Arthropoda > Insecta > Phasmatodea > Phasmatidae > Medauroidea > Medauroidea extradentata. Next base: position 26,707 of record PNEQ01011575.1, on the reverse strand, counting down.
AGCTATGTCAAAAAAGTATTTATAGAAAACAGTTTAGCATACTTATGCAAGCATAACTTTACAAAAAATGTCAGCATACATACCTAACCTAAAATCTTTATTAAAAACATAATGCTTAAAAATACCGAAATATATTTTTCTGTCTCTCGTCGCTATGCTTAAATAACCTAAACAGATCTCAACATATATTGTTAAGGGTAAATCATACCTATACTATGACTATACACCAACACACACATGCTAACTTCAAGTTTAATATTGTGAGAACTTTGAAAAAAAAAAAACTATACTTCTAAAAATGATCAATTTTATGAAAATTTAGAAATCTATACACTCGTAGCTCGTGGCTTGGGCGTATGTCTGATAACAAAGATTGGTTTTAATCCGATCCCTGGCGATAGATGTTTTAGGGTAGTGGCAAGTTAAAAAATCATAAGGTGTATTTCCCATATACCACGACATACGAATACGCCCGCAACAGCGACACTAGAGAACTCTTGACAGACGACGACGTTAACATAGTAACAAACATGGCGTCACTCATCCAGGAACAAACATGGCGGATGCTGACTGCAGTGTCACCTAGCAGCCAAAGACATAAACATGGCGATGCTAGTACAGCCTACCAGTCATCTATGTAAACAAACATGACACCCCAGCAGACATGGACTAAGGGAATTTTCGAGGGAAAAAATTCCCACTCGACAAGTGACAGCTGAAACAAGATGGAGGACACCACACAAGGTCGACGTACGTGACGTGACGTATGACGTGACACATGGCATTATATGCCTTGCCATTACATGAAACCATGGCATGATACATTGGCATGATAAGATACATGACAAACAAAATGGCCGCCCATGCAAAATAAATTGGCCACCATGCAAATAAATTGGCCACCATGCAAATAAATTGGCCACCATGCAAATAAATTGGCCACCATGCAAAATAAAATGGCCACCATGCAAAACAAAATGACAACCACATGAAACAAACTGGCCGCCATGCAACAAAATAGTGGCAGATTGATCCAACAGTGCGGCGAAAGCTCCTTTGCTCCGCAGCCAATGAGCCAGTGCCCCAGCTGCCCCTTTTCCCTACTATTCTTGTACCTAATGGCAATACTAGAGGGCAGCATGTGTTGCACCAACGTCCATGTCCAGCAACAATATGTGTGTTTACACATGACGCCTTGGAGAATGGGTTTAGAATTGGCCAATAGGATGGTCCCTCGTAAGGGGGAGGGGGCATCACTACAAACCACCCCTGCTTCAAGGACGTCCCCTCCTCCTTACGAGGGCTTAAGGCTCCGTATCACTCAAATTATTGGACTATTTTATTTTTCTCAGTTTTGAAATTCTGAGAAGAAAAATGTGGAATCTGCTATTATTGCATGAATTGTATTTACCTTGCGCTACAGTATAAGACTCACAGTTGAACTTTTAACTAATATTTAGGCCGCAATCGGTTAAGCAATTTTTAAATATATATTTTTAATTTTCTGGACGGACTTCGGCCTAAATATACATTTCAAAAGTTAAATTGCGATGCTTGTACTACAGAACACAAGGTAATTTGCGCTGTAATAGCAGATTTCACATTTTTCTTCTCAGAATGCTACTCAGAAGCATACGTAGGCCGATTACTTAAAATCTCGTTCATGATTTTTTTTTTTTATTAAATTCGATAATTTAGGGGTGAGAAGATGCAAAATGTACTTTAGAACACAGGTAGCGGTTTATGGTTTGAATTCCGAGTAAGACAATGCGACGAGGATCTGCTGTGATATCATATACGAACATTAGTGGCAGCTGGCAGATGAGTTAATTTTATATTTGATGTTTCAAAATTTACGGGTGTCTTACCCTTTGTAGCTTAAGCACCCACTAAGGGGTGAAAAGGTGTAAAATGTACACTCCACATATCCTCGATATCTAAAACTGTTCGGTAATTAACCTATAAGAGAATTGTGGACATTGTGGAAGGAGTTCCAGAGGCAACGCTGGATTCAGTCAGTCTCAAAATGGCGTATCGGTAAGTATGTACGCGGGGTGTGTCTCGCGAGTTGATTTAAAACACGTGTGATCTCTCAACACAAACTAATGTGGTATAGTTCTGCTTTGTGGGTGAGAAGTCGTAAAATATTTTCCCGTCATGCCCTCAATATTAACACGATAAGCGATTGTGAAGAGTTTTTCGTTCAAAAATTCCACGTGGGCAAAGCTGAGGCCGGGTGGCTAGAGTTACAAAATATAAGTAGAGATGATTTATCGCGGGAAAACTTGACTGTTTGCTGGGTTTCAGCGTGCATTCAGCTTACTAGAATATTACTGGCTTTCTCTTTACGTGGAGCTGTTACCCTATTTGACTGAGCAAATAAGAATCCCGTTGTTGTAGTATTTTATGTCCGTTATTGGTAGGGCCCGGTAGTTTTCGCGCAAAAATTTTTGCCCCACTTTTGTTTCACTGTCGTACGTGCACACCTGCAGCTCAACTTCATGGCTATTGACAGAGTGTTTTTGTGCAGAGTCGTTATTCATTTAACTGTGCCAATCAGTACACTGATAACTGTCACACATCACATCTGTGAATTGCGGGTTTAACCTCCAGACGTTGTATGTTACGGCGTCTAATCACAGACCACAAAACAGAGCTGCAGGTGTGCACGTAAGGCACTGAAACAAAGTTACACTGTAAAAATTTGGTAAATTACTCTACATGTAATAGAAGCTAATTACCTCTACAAGTGAGGGAAAATTACTCAACACGTGTCAAGGAAATTTACTCAACTGCTAATCTAATTTTTCATTACATATTGGCACAAGCCCTCTAGGACAATTTGACATAACGCGCGAGCGAAATTTCTGAGTGTTTTGTGTGGCGAATACACTACCTTGCAGAACTTTCCACACATATTCGGAAATCAGATTTCCCTCTCAAGGTTGGGGAATAATACCGTACATATGAGTAATATTAACTTTTTTTTACAGTGCATGCAAAAATCTTTCAGCGAAAACTACCTGGCTCTACATATTGGTCTGCAGACAGATACATCGTGTCAGGCGTGCATCACCCAGTCATACACGTTGCGAGAAACTACAGCGTTTTCAAGTGTATGCAGGCACGAAAAAATTTTCCTATATACCATCCTCTTTAGATATGAGATTAATAGGAACCTGCAAAATTGCGTTATTATTTGGTGACACGCTAGAATTAACAGCCCTGTACATATAAGCGCACAACCTGTGGTTACACTGGCCACCGACCTCTACATGACGTCATTTACGTGTGTGGTATCCTTACAGGAGGTTGGTCACTCAATCGTGAACTTGTAATTATTGGCCAGAAGCGTTCTCCGAGGAAGGCCACGATATTGTCGTCTAACTGGAGACGTCGAACAAGTCTATAGGCGTTTGGATTCTAGTCTGTTAGCCAAAAATAACGCGAATTTTTCACGTCTCTAGAGATTAAATGTCAGTCAAAGTGAACTACGTAAGTATAAATTTGTTCTTAGAGATAAAAATATACGGTGACGTGGTCTACAGCCGAGAAGTAGTTACGGTGGGGCTAGAGGAATCTTCAGGGCGGATTGGTAGATACCATTGTTTTTCGCGAAATGTGTTTTGCCCCACTTTGTTTCCGTGCCTTACGTACACGTTTGTAGTTCTGTTTCGTGGTCAGTGATTGAATATTTTAACTGTCACGAGCCTTGGGATTCTACCAGCAAATTACAGACGTGTGGTGTTGCAGGAACGTTATTGTAATTGGCTCAGTCAAACGAGATACGGCTCTTCACATAGACACGCTGCCAATAACCATGAAGCAGCTCTGCAGATGTGTATGTAAGGCTCTGAAACAGTGAGACAAAATTCTTTTCGCGAAAAAAAAAGGGGGGGGGGTCTGTACGGATTGGTCGTTGAATAAGTTGCGCCCGCCAGGGGCGCAAGAGGACGAGGTTCTCCTTATGTGTGTGTGTATGTGTGAATGTATGAATGACAGTGTAGTTACTAGTAACGTATAGTCTACAAAACAAACACTATCTAATATATAAAATTCTCGTGTCACAGTGTTTGTTTCCATACTCCTCTGAAACCGCTTAACCGATTTCAATGAAATGTTGTATATATACATTCGGTAGGTCTGCGAATAGGTTTTTATCTATTTTTCATACTCCTAAGTGCTATTGTTTAGTAAATATTTTTAGTTTAATAATTTTAGAACCCGATCGATAACTGTAAGTGATAATTGATCAGTTATCCCCACGAGCTGATACCAGTCTATCCCCACCAGGTGTCGCTGCTCTATTATTATTTATTTATTTCTTTATTATTAGACCTCTTCCACTAATATACCACATCCTTACACACTTACAATAAGTTATTTATGTGACAAAACAACGTTTGTCGGGGCAGCTTGTTTTGTATAAATATAACATTATAAATATTTTTACTTATGAACTGCGGTACTCCGACAGGCTCTCGTGTTTCTACTTTTTCTAGAGAAATTAATTTTTTACTCAATGAAAGCAAATATTTTAGTCCGGCAATTTTGTTTCAAATCGTCTTCTCTATGTTTGCGGATTTTTTTGAAGCGACCAAATACTATGGTTTTAGCTAACTATGCATATAATTTCTTGTTTTAAAAACATTAGCTATCACTGCAAAAACAATTTTAAGCAAAACTGTCAAACAGTTTAAACTTAGAATAATATATAAATACTAGCTGCCCCGACAAACGTTGTTTTGTCACATAAATAACTTATTGTAAGTGTGTAAGGATGTGGTATATAAGTGGAAGAGGTCTAATAATAAAGAAATTAATAAATAATAAGAGAGCAGCGACACCTGGTGGAGATAGACTGGTATCAGCTCGTGGGGATAACTGATCAATTATCACTTACACAGTTATCGACCGGGTTCTAAAATTATTCAATTAAAAATATTTACTTAACAATAGCTCGTAGGAGTATAAAAAATAGATAACCTTTTCGCAGACCTACCGAATGTGTATACAAAATTTCATTGAAAATCGGTTAAGCCGTTTCGGAGGAGTATGGAAACAAACACCGTGACACGAGAATTTTATATATTAGATTGCAGAAAAAGTAGGCACTAGAGAGCGTGACTTGAACACAGCACTGTGCATATATTGTTGGGGCAACTGCATTCGGACATTGATCGACGCCCGGTTTGAACCAGAGTGATGATAACCCAGGCAGGGTCTAGTGTTGACGTATCTTGGTTGCGACTCTTGCGGGACTTCTACTGCGTCAGCAATTACGTCGACAAGATACACACACTCGCCGTACATTGGATGTGCGGTACAAAACATTCAATACTACAGGATGCGGCAACATAATTTCCTTTTTTTGTATGTGCGCCATTCAGGCTGTATAGGTTATAGCGGGGTGGGTATGGTCTCATTCGAGAGGTGTGGTTGAAAAAAGTTTTGTTCTCCAACGTGGTCAGTCGCCATCATGCGTTGGAACAGTGAGGATCGTGCGTTTGCCGTCGAGGCGTACTTTACGAACGTATTGACGAATTTTACTTACGGGACACTTCTTCAAGGTCGTCGTTGGCTGTTATGAGGGAACACTTCCCGGAGCGCGGCCATCGTCCGGACAGAAATTGCCAACGTGCCCTCTTCTATGGTGGAATGATAAACGTTCATTAGAAATCAAAATAGAAACTTTCATATTCATATAATGTGTTTCATTGCCGTGTTAATAAAGTAAGTTATGTTGCCGCACCCTGTGTACCACAGAATAAATAATGCTATCAGAAGTGCCGAGGTAAGCGTTTTTGTTGTTATCGTACCTGCTCTAGAGGCGTACAAGAATATAAACAATTCCGCGTTGATTCAACTCATCGATTTATATAACCACTTGTATCACTCGAGACATTGTAATTAATTTGTATATTAAATAAATATTTATAATTAGTAAAAGTGACGATTTGATGCTCAGCATCAGACAGTATCTAATCCTATCAGAAGCGACATAAAGAAGCTTTTTTTCATCTTTGTTATCATAACAGCTCTTGGGGCTTACATGCATGAAAAAAAAGGCTTTGTGGAATTTTAGACACTGGTTTTAAAATCAGCTTATATGTAGAGAAATTCTGAAATTGGTTTGTACATCAATTAATTACTGAAAATAGTAAATATGATGTTTCTTACGTATGTGTGCCCTCGTATGTTATAAAATAGAGGCTACTAAACTGCAGTGTAACGAAACATTTGCGAACATCATGACGATCCAAAGAGAAAACGAGTACGATTAAAACCACGTTTTGTCGCTACGCAGCACTTTGGAGGCTAGAAATCAGTTGAATTGTACCGCAATTTCCCAGAGTCTCTAACATCATGTTCAGTTAGTTTCCTTCTAAAAAAAGTCGAAAACACCTACCCATTATTATTATTATTATTTACAAAATTATATTTGCTAGAAATACTCCCTTCTCAATGCACACAGTTGTTCGTCGGAAATAGTATAGTCTGTCTCGCATAAGAATTCCAGTTTTTGACAGCTCGGAAGACTTATCATGTGTGCACATTTCTTCAGAAAAACACTTGTCATTTTGATGTACTGCACAGTTTGAGAGCCAGCTGAGTGTGTTTGAGTAAAAATTATTTATGAGAGAGGAGAACTCTTATTTATTCTATGGCAACAGCTGTAAAAAGCACTACCAACACAACTGTAAAAAAAATTGAGTTCTTACATGAGGTGGACTATATAGTGAAGGTTGACTGAGCCCCATGTAACAGTCTGCCTCTGTAGTGTAGTCGGTTAGCCGCCTTTCTACGGTGTCAGAAGTCCTGGGTTCGAATTCTGGAGTGGGCATGGTTGTTTTGTTGTCGCTCCCCCTTGCTTACCACCATCGGCTTGTAAGAGTGAGTGAGAGATTTTGGTCAGCGCTTAACATCGAAGTCTTTAGCGCTGGTGAGGGGTGACATGAGGTGAGTGTGAAGTAGCACCGGAATGAAGGGACGGAAGAAACGGGAGATCCCCGAGAAAATCCGCCGACCAACGGCATCGTCCGGCACGATTCCCACATGCGAAAATCCGGGGACCGACCCCGCCGGGGATCGAACTCGTATCGCCTTGGTGGGAGGCGAATGGTCTGACCATTCGGCCACCGCATATCAATGATTTTCCCAATATGACACATTACATGTTACGACAGGAACGCTATAATACGAGTGTTCCCGAGGATCAAAACGTCAAAATGCTGCACGTGTGGACGAACACATTACAAGTGTTCGAAATGGGCGCCATTCGTGTGAAGGTAGGCGGTAACAGTGTTGCAACATTGCCATGTTTGCACGTGTCCATTCATCGAAACGGGAAAACCATCGTTTTCCAGACCTGAGTTTCTTAGCATTATAGGCCTATGCTTGTTTCTTCGTCCTCGAAACACCCCATTCCTTTGTACCCAAACACTCTGTACATACTTCCATTGTTGTTTTTAACTTGTGTTGTCTATTTTCTTTTGTTTGTTTTCCACTGTTCACTTGTTTTTTCTATTGGTAGAGCCCACGATTTTTGGTGAAAAGAATTCTGCAACAATTAGTTTCAATGCCTTATGTGCACATATGCAGCTCTGCTTCGTGGTCAGCGATTGGCTGTTGTAAATTCTCAGCGTCTCGGGGTTTTACCCGCAAATCACAGACGTGTGGTGTCGCAGTAACCTTGTCCCTGCTGGCACTAGTCAAATGAGCCACGCCTACATTCTGCCAATACTCAAGAAGCAGAGCTGCGTTTGTGCACACAAGGTATTGAAACAAATTGTTACAGATTTCTTTTCACCAAAAATCGTGGGCTCTATCTATTGGTCATTCGGAATAAAGTGAGCACTAAAGATTTAACCTTTGAAAAAAATCACTAGCCGTTACTGCATATAAGTCAACATTAACAACATTTACATTATTGTTTGTATGGTTGGTAGCGAATAATTGCATGTAGTTCCGTGTATTTTCTTATTTGAATACAGCATTAGTGAAACAACGTCAATTGCAAACGACCTCTCTGTATTTAATATACTTTAAAATATTTATTTAAGTTCTTATGACATACCTACTGCCTGTATAATTTTATTTAATTAGCGCCAGCATAAAGCAACGCAACCGAGTAGATTATCGTTGGCACATGCCGCTAATGCTTCTCGCCACAGAAGTAGTTTAAAATTTCACCGACAGATGGCATCAGAGTTAGGTTTTTCACCGCTTCGCTTGGAAGCGAATTGCGTCATTCAGTTTGTTTATCCGTTGTGTAAAGAATATGGGTTTCTGATAAACACGTTCAAAAGTATTAGAAGTGACTGTTTATGAATATCATTGTTAAATTATGTGAAGTCATTTGTAATGGAAGTTGTTATGTTTTATGATCGCCAGCCGGAGTATCTGGAAATTGAAACAGCATCTTTTCCCTTGTTTCACACATTAAGAAAATAAATTATTTATTGTTTCTTTTTACGTGCGTCGTCGTCGTTCATTGCAATATGCTGAACGGAAATCGAATTCTTGAGTTGCGCGTCTCGTGTTTGTTTCTAGTGGCGGTTTTAATTTAAAAGTTTGAATAAACATATTCATAACGGTAATAGCGCCGTTAGAGTAGACGCAGGTAAACCGGTGTTATAAGACTTTACTACTCGCATGTATTTATAACTAAGATTACTACTGAGTATAGCATATTTTCAACACCCGTGTATTTAATGAGTACATATTGTAGCTCAAATTTATCAGAGCCGTGTTACGTAAATGTAAACATCGTACGAGCCTATGAAAATAAAAGGACGTGGCAATGTTGATGTTTACATACAGCGGAAATATATAACCTGGCAGAAATAGTAATTAATGAGGGCTTTTTTTGAGTGTTCACTTTATTCCGAATCGCCTATATTTCCATTTTTTTATATTGGGAATCTGGTTCTGTATTTGTGTCTGGGTGTTGTGTAGATATCCGACTGAATTCTAGTTCAAGAATTCTTTGTTGTATAGTATAATAATCAACAAGAAAAGTAAAAAATAAAATCAAGAACTGACATAATTCCTCTGAGATTATTTGTGTGTTTTGTATAGTTTTTTTTGTTAATTTTCTTTTTTGTACTTAGTCATTCAACGCAAGTTTGATCAGCAAAATCCGAGCAATGGTGTATGTCCACAAACCAATAAATTCTAACTTTCGTTGTTACTTATGTTGTGTTATTTATATTAAAAAGTGGGAGAAAATTATAAATAATCAGAAATGAACAAAAAAGTAACTAGGGCTTCAAAAGTGCTGACATCCTGAACCAGCTATAGCCATGTCCGTGAGCACGAGGTGAGTGTCAATGGACTACCTTGCGTCAGGTCGGGAAACGGACCCTCGCCCTTGCCGAGCGACCCTCCCCCCCTTTCCCCTTCCGTCCTCAGTCTCCTACGTGTGTCGTCATGTGACGTCATCGGGAAACCAGGTCAGAGAGTGCGTATCAGGATGAGGATCGACTGTTGCCGCTGACCGTAAGTTTGTTCGATTCGGCTTCTCTTTTCGACCTCCGGAGTTTTGGGAGTCGCGAGGTCAAGTGACCTAGCTCAAAAAGAGTTCTAGCTCCTTCGTCCATAATCGAACAGGTTTTGACTCCCAAGAACGTAAACAATAAACGTACTGTTAAAACGGCAGACAAGAGTAGACTAAGGGACTTATTTCCACATGTCATGGTCATTTCAATAAATAATTCTAAGATCATATGCTGTTTTTGTTACTTTAGACAAAACACAAGTAATTCACTGCAACAAAAAACATTTAAAAAGTTGAATTTCCTCACGTTTGCAACGACCTTACGATTTTCACACTTGATATACATTACGTTATCAATCACAATGCCTTCATTAACTTCAAATTATTTAGGCCTAAGGTTACAGCTGAAATGTTAATATACATAAAATTTAAACATAATTTTGGTGCAGTATATTAATTTTATTTGTGTCTTCCTTAACTATCGGGATTTTTTTTCTTAGGGTTCATATGGTCATTATAAATGAAAATATGCATCATACATCATACATAACTGCCAAAAAAAAAACACACACTTTGAATGTAAACAAAGATTTTTGACCATGCCCTCAAAACTCCTCCTCGAGGGCAATAAGCTAAAGGACTGACCTGAGGGGAAATTGACCCCGTCAATCGAACCCCCGCCGCCATGTTCTTTCCGGCCAATCGAACGCGAAAGAGGTGAAAGACGAAAGAGATGTCGAATCAAACAGACCTCGTGGTTGGCTTCCTTGTCATGATGAAGAGGAGGGGGAGAAAACTTGCCCGCCATTCACGTTCACCTGTCGAGGCCGCATGTAATTGATGATGTATATTCCTATAACGTCTGCACTGTTCCGAAAGTTCTGTTGCCGACTGTGTCGATTGCACAGTCATATTGAGGAACATCTCAAAAGCGCTTTTGTTTTCGAACAAAATCAACAACGTGTATTTATTTTTGATTTTGCATTTTTTCAACTTTACAGTATGCGAAGCACTAAATATAAATTATCAAATCACCTTCATGTAGGTTTGAGGTACTAGAAATAAAAAATAATATGCATTATAGCTACATTTGCAAGTCGGTGCATGAAGAGATGTTATTTTGCTCGTCAATAGTGTGATAACTCCTTACCGTTTCTGAGGTATCTCAGATTCCTGACTCTGCAATGCAAACAAAAAATTCTTAGATGTTACTCAAGTTCTCCTTAGTTTCACTTTAACCTCAAGATCTTCCTCGTATAATTCTGCACTCGACCCTTGTGGACCTGGCGTGTGATCCGTGCTGTAGCGTGGTAGGCAAAGTATTTTTTTTCTTCTCTGACTTTTGAATAATTTTCGTATGCGTCTATCTACGAAATTAAGTAACAATTCAAACTGTGTCCCTATGGTCTTCAAAAAGGCCATCCACTGATTAAAAACAATATTGCCAAGCTCCTCAAAAGTGCTAAAAATGACTTTCCGTGTTACTGTAGCTGAGAAATATCAACCGTGATCGCAAAACAAAATCATAGACACTGCATTGGACTTTACGTCATACTTAACACAAATAAATCTACAGAGTCATCGCTTGAAATGTCACTGAAAAACAATTATTTACGAAAACACTGCACACTAGTTTAGTAGGCTCCGCACCTAGAGGCGATGAGGTGTTTGACAGACTTGCTGTGTTTTAAAATTACAAAAAACTAATCCAAGTGTTTTTATACATGTCATGTCATAGTCCATGGCACTGTTCTTCAACAAGGGCACCCATAAGGAGGGGCAGGGAGGGCCTGAGGCTCCCTCCCCCAAACAGATGTTCTACGATGTGTTAAATTTTGTTTTTAAATAAAATTTATAGCGAACTATTTGCAATTTAATAAGTTTCGAAATCAACGCGATTTCATGTGTCGAAATATGCCAGTGGCTACACATTTATAGACTATATAAGTTTCTGTTGACGTAAACATTTATTATGATCTTGTCCCCCTCCCCACCCACAATCTATAAGATGGACGCCCTTGTTCATCAATATGATTTTTTTTTTATTTCGGTAAGTAAGTTGGTTTTCCTTTATTGCGTAAAACAGTTTTATGCAAATTTTGACTTTAAGGCGGCCTCCGTAGATAGGCTGCGTTTGTGTATGTGAGGCAGGAGTGGTAATGTTGCGTTAACTGGCCTAAGTAATGCGTTATCTCCTCTCGCGCAAGCCACTCAGCTGGCGTGCAGTGATTTACTATTATCATTTTACCTGTGGGACTTCAAGCGGTGACCACAATATTTTATTTGTGGGCAGTATGGTTCCATGTCTAACGCTTGATTTTATAGTTGTGTTTTGGAATCCGGTTGTTATTTTTAGGGATACGGCAGTCTGAAAACCAAATTTTTTGGCCATTTTGAGGGGCCCGAAAATGATATTTCAGATAAACGTGTTGAATTTTTGAAACTATAGCGACATAGTTTGAAGTGTGTGTTCTCTTCGTAGACATACAAATATAACGCGCGTTTAGTAGTTTCGTAAAAAAAAATAATAATCGCAACTCGCTGTAACGCTTTTCAACCGCAGGTAGGGACCCGGTAGGGAGGCCCCTTAATATTATGACATACAAAAAACTATGAAAGCTAAGAAAAAATCTCTACAGTAAAATGTAGTCACAATATATGCCTACAAAACAAACCATATCTTGTACAAGAAAGAATTATTTAAAACAATTAAAATTTGCGTGCATCACGTCTCCCCGCTAGCCACTAGGCGCAAAGTCAGTGGACCATCGTCACGGTCGTAGAAAAACAGGTCTGGACACTCGCCTATCTACCAATGTATTTTGCTTGACCCCCTTGTTGTTTGGCTGTAGTTCACCAAGTTACCGAGAATGCCGTCCTTTTTGGCGCTGTTTTCCGGGCGGTCGGACTCAAACTCCATCAACTTTTTTCCATTGAAAAATTTATAAAGTAAATAAAGATTGCTAGAGCCTTTTCTTAAATTTGTGAGCGAAGAAAGCATTTCATAAATTGATAAAAAATACGTTTTGATAAACTGTTTATCTTAGCGGAAAGGAAGTGGGCGGAGTTTAGTCAGACCGCCGTAACATCAGCGCCAATAAAACACAATATTGTCGGTAACTTGGTGAACTACAGCCAAACAACAAGGGGGTCAAATATCCAGGCGAGTGTCCAGACCTGTTATTCTACGACCGTGACCGTCGTGCATTCTTCTCGTCGGTAAGTTCGCGTCTACGAGACCTTCGGTGGCGATATCATTGTATGACGCAGTGTCAAAGATAAAGGTGTATTGTTTAGCCTTTTTAAAAGTTCTGCACTTAGAGGACCGCAACAACACCCATTTTCGCTACCCCCACCCCCTCCAACAATAAAATACGCTTTAATATTATAAAACCACCTGAAGTGGGTATACGCACGTGTTATGTTCTTAGAGTGCTATTCCTAAGCAGATATAACTAATGTACGACGAACAGTTTTCAAATAATCCTGTAGTTCAGCCGAAGCTTTGCACACCGCATGGCGGCCTTAATCCAGTGTTTGTGCTATTTTCGCCTAAACGAGAGCTTAAGTCTAAAATTTGTTTGGTAGCTTTGTTCAAAATAGTTTTCACCATGTTAAGTAATTTTTTTAACACAGTAAATACCATGGTTTCAGCTGTTTGTGTAATTAATTAAATTTGTATTAATTGACTTATTAGTCTTGAAAGAATTAAGTATCACGGCAAAAATCTTTTGTTAACAAAATGGCTAAATATCTGCTCTCCTGTAAACTTAAAAAAAAAATAATTATAAACGTAAATATACAGTATAAACGGGAGGTCTGAATTGCTTTCCAAAATAACTCCGCTGAACTGGTCCACTAATAAACTGTAATGTTTTTTTTTGTCATGGTGAGCAGCATTGTATCTGTGTTGAACTAGTTAGAACTGGTTAATACGAGGCGAACCAGTCACTTCAGAAGGTCTGGTGCACGCTGTGGAGCATGCGATATAGTTGTTGTTGATGAATGTGGGCTGGGCTCTTGCGTGTATGCGAGGTAATCCAGTTGTTCGCGTCGCTCCCACGTCCCGCACGCGTGCACGCCTCGTGTTCACTGGCTAGAGCAGGCTGTAGTGGTAGGTCAGGTCTCTTGTCGTCCGAACACATCTCCCAGGTTTGGAGTAGGGTTCCGAGTTGGTGGACCTGCCTCGTGAGCCGGGCTGTAGCGTGGTGCACAGTGTAACTATTTCAAATGTTTCCACTGTTTTTATCTCCGTAAAGAAGACACGTTTCAAACTGTACACCTATAATGAAAAAAATGCCGTTCGCTTATTAAAAACATGATTCCCGAGCTCCTCAGAAGTGATAAAAAAAATGGCCTTTTCATTTTGCTGTAGCTGAGAAAATATCGATCGTAGTAGTAAAATTAAGTCATAGAAACCTACACTGGACATTACCACATACTTTCCACAAATATAACAACAGGGTCATCGCTTGAAGTCCTGTTTGAAAAACTGTTTCTACGATAACATTGCACGTTAGTTTAGTCCTTCGCGCCTAGAGGCGATGAGGTGTTTGAAGGCACGTGTTATGTTCGACTTATCGCCTTCCCTGCTTCCGTGCTTCAAACGTAAATACAAAGCTACAGTCCACCAACCTTTAAGGTCATGATCCGGCATTCCTACTGATTTTACGATAGTTATTTTTTAAAATCATATCGTAACCAAATAATATATCGGAAAATTGCTGCAAAGTTTTGTTAATTCCAGTGTTACACTTGTTAGCTATTTTTTTTTCAAGACATAATGCACATTGGTTTCATGTGATTATGGAAGTAAATTCTCATTAATGAACTAATTAGCCGAATCTATACAATTTTTTGTCATGAAAATTTTGACTTCGTGGTGAAACCAATTTTTAATACGACTGTGCAACAATCTTTTTAAGATTCGCCAGGTAATACGATTATCAAAATTGGCGACTAAATCGAAAAGCATTTGTATGATGGTGTTGGCCATTCGGGATGAAATGAGCATTAAAAATTTAACCTTTGAAAAATATCACTAGCCGTTACAGCATATAATTTACCATTAGCTCTAGTTGTCTTACTGCTTGATTGGTTGGCAGCGAAATTACGCAATGTAGTTCCATGTATTTTCCTATTTAAATGCAACCATACTGAAACAAAAGCAACATAACTCGACATACTTGTATTTAATATAGTTAATTAACGTTTTTACTAAACTGTATCGATTAGTACCGACTCACAACTGAGGCGATGAGAACCAGAGTGGCCTAACCCAATATTACGTTATGCCATTCTGGCATTTATTTTTTCTTGGTATTCAAAAGTGCCAGAACAGTTAGCCTCACTAGTGCTGTTTGAGTAACAAGATCATGCTTAGAAAATTTTGGCACAGCAAAATATAAATTATTCTTGGTCTATTTCTGCCATTAATTCATTGTCTAAAAAAAAAAGTGTGTTGGGCCACACTGGTTCTCATCGCCTCAATTTATCTTGCACGCCTTGCAAACACAAGTGACCGTGTCCAGACAGGTTAGACTTGTGCCGTTGTTAGCCGTTACGCGCTGAAAGATACGATATAGCTGAAAATATAACTTTAGCAGGGTTTTGTTGAGTGCTCGCTTTATTACGAACTACCTATAAGGTGCTATAAGACGTTTTTAGTAATTTCAATAAAATCAATGTTATGCTTAACGGAAAATTCTATATAAGGTGCAGTTGCCATCGTCAAAGGATGCCTGCTGGTTTTCGTCTTGCTCTTTCTTGCGTAGTCTGTGTTTACACGCATCCGTATAATTTGTCATTTGTGTTACCGTCTTCACTCGTTTCTGCCTCCATTTTAAATACACAGTATGTTTTTGTTTTTCGGTTTTAATTTTTTTAAATGTAATTTTTTTGTCGTATTTCATCATAAAACGACTATATTCCGTTCCGGAATTATTTTGTATTGCACTATTTCTATTTTTGTTTCCGTGTCGTCTTTTGGGATACTATATTTTTTCCTCTCTAATTTCTATGGTCTGTATGTTACATGTTTATTGACTACAGTTAACACTGGCTTTTTTTCTTTTTGTACTACTGTGGGGTTTTTATGCAACCGAATAACACTCGCTCGCAATGATATAGGTCTACAAAAACAGTTCAATTTATAATAATTTTAAAGCTTATAAATGATGTTGTTGGTAGCTCTTACTAAGCTTGGTGCCAACTAAGATCATTCCGTAAAACCAACAAAAAATCGCAAATAATTTAAGAAACAATCGCACCAAGAAGGAAAGGTGTGTCGCCATTTTGAATTCACACATTTTTCGTTAGTCGTCTTATTTATTTCTGAACCATTTAACTTCGTTAGAACATTAAATATGTGCTGATAGTATTTTTGACGTCACAAGCAATTAATTGTATGCTGGTTCTGTTACGGCATCAGAAACCGCCGAAAGTAATTATTCGGTATTCTATTCCGGACGTTTCTGCAAGCTGAAATATAATAATCGCGTTTCGCCAATTCTAACTTGAAATAATCCACAAGGTATTAGTGCGTGCCTTAGGCACAATGTTAATTTTTTTTTCTAAATAGTGAATAATTTTGAGTTGACAGCTGCCCTCCCCTATACGAGAGTGTGGTATATAAATAATCACTAAAACCAGCAATTGTAATGTACACTTTTTTTTTGAAAGTCGGGACGGAAAACCTACAAATCAATCCTATATAATATTATTAGTCAACTTTATAAGCATATGTTTACCCAGAATGATGTATCAAGCGTGAGCTCTTGCTCCGCAATTAAGGGTGTTCAAGTGGGGAGAAATTGACATTTGATAAAAGTTTCTTGGGAGTACATTTCATCTTACAATAAGTATTTAGCTCGACCAATTTTCCCGTAACGGTATTTCGAAGTCAAAATGTGCACGTTTTTAGTTTTCATAATCCAAAAAAAAAAAAAAAAAAAAAAAAAAAAAAAAAAAAAAAAAAAAAAAAAAAAAAAAAAAAAAAAAAAAAAAAAAAAAAAAAAAAAAAAAAAAAAAAAAAAAAAAAAAAAAAAAAAAAAAAAAAAAAACATAAATAAAACATACACACTGAAACATGTCACCGGACAGTGCTTGGCATGTTTTAAAATCCTTTACAAAATGTTTTGTATTTTGAAAAATGTCTGGAATTTTGAATTTTTTTGCTACTTTAATAAAACTTTTTTTTTAAAAATAATTAAGTATTTTTAATTGATTTTAAAACATTTTAAGGAAGTGGCCCTTGACATGTATTTTCAGTGAGGATATTTAAATTGATATATGTTCATTGATTTTTGCGGCTCATAAGAACTAAAAACGTGCAAATTTTTACTTTGAAGTGCCCTTATGGGAAAATTGGTTAAGCTATTTATTTTGTAAGAGGATAATGTACTCGCATGTAACATCTACAAAACTAATACTGTTTCATACAAATATAACATTATAATATTTCATCACTAGGACGCCCTTAAATGTACGAGATTACAGCGTCAGAGATTTTTATTCAGGAGTACGTTATTCGACCAAAATTTTGGCTCAGAAAGTTACAGAACTGTTGTATAGGATTTTTTTTTGTTTAGATAAATTGACTTTGAGGAACTTAGGCCTGATTCACAATGCGCAGTCGGCAGTCAGCAGTCGGCAGTCCGCTGTCGGCTGTCAGAGATTAATATGTACCTTAAGAAGTGTGTATTCACAATGTGCAGACCGCAGTCGAGCAGTCCACAGTTCAGCAGTCGGAGATGGCGAACTTTATCTCTGACTGCCGACTGCCGAAAAATTCCAACCAATCAGGCGTTACTCTCGTAATCACGTGATGTAAACAAATATTGTTTTAAGATATTTTATATTGTTCTAAAAGCAAATTAAGAAAGTTTTCAAATCTAAAAACAATACGTTCAAAACATGGCCAATTATTAAATAGCGGGTTTTAAAAATAATGCAAAAAACATTATGACTGCTGGACTGCACATTGTGAATTGTATTCGACTGCCGACTGCGCATTGTGAATCAGGCCTTACACGTTTAAGGGCGCGGTTCACCTCAGATTTCAACGTATTTTTTTAATATTTGTACCATATATTTTTTTTTTCTTATTTTAGACACAAATTGTGCCAAAATCTTCCTCTTCGAAAATTGTTGTATCTTTCATAGTTTTCGCGTAATGAGTCGTTAACGTCAAAATTTGCACTTTACAGTTTTATGTTCGCCACTAAAACCGACTTACCAAATTGAAAAAATTACCAGCGTATAATAATGTTGTAGTCTATGATTTGACATATATAAATACAACAATTAATACATTCTTGTATTTTAAAAACCATTTTTAAATTTCCATTTCAAAATTCAACATTTTTTATTAAATACAACAATATTTAATTTTTTGTTTTTATATATGTCAAATCATAGCCTACAACATTGTTATATACTGTGAATTTTTTCGGTTTGGTAAGTCAGTTGGTTGTAGTGGCGTACATAAAACCATAAAGTGCAAATTTTGAGGTTTACGACTCATTACGCGGAAACTATGAAAGATACAACAATTTTCGAAGAGAAAAATTTAGTCACAATTTACGTCTAAAATAAAAAAAAAATATATATGGTACAAATATAAAAATTAAAAAAATACGTTGAAAACTGAGGTGAACCGTGCCCTTAACCGGCTGCTTTTAGCGCTGAATTGTGTGCCCTACGTAACCAGAATTTTAATGGTGAATCTAAAACATTTTGTTTGTAAAATATTAATAAATTTAAGTTGACAGCTGCCCCTCCCACTTAGGTCTACGCCATACCTACGTGGTATAGGTGTTCGACACGGAAGCCCAGCAGCGCGCGTCAAGGTCGCGGCCTTGGGCAAACCGCAGAGCGTTCTTGTCGCCGTGAACCGTCAACCGTGGACGTCGTTGGGGCGGAGACAGTAAAAGTCACGCTCGTATACCACCAACCTGCAGTGTACGCATGAAGACCGTTAGAAAGTTATTTCCCGCGGTGTTCTGACTGCAGCGTTCCAATGTTGCTATGGGGCGTCATTACAGTAGTCCGTAACATGTTAATGTGACATACACTGCGCCACTAACACAGACGGTAGTGTTTACGCATTATTTACTCCTTTTAGAAGTATAGTGATGGTAGAGTATTTACGTAAAACGTACATCTAATATATAAAATTCTCGTGTCACAGCGTTTGTTTCCATACTCCTCCGAAACGGCTTAACCGATTTCAATGTAATTTTGTATATACGTTCGGTAGGTCTGCGAATAAGTTTTTATATATTTTTTTACTCCTAAGTGCAATTGTTTAGTAAATATTTTTAATTCAATAATTTTAGAACCCGGTCAATAACTGTGTAAAGTGATAATTGAACAGTTATCCCCACGAGCTGATACCAGTTTATCCCCACCTAGTGTTGCTACTATATTATTATTATTTATTAATTTCTTTATTATTATACCTCTTCCACTTATATACCACATCCTTACACACTTACAATAAGTTATTTATGTGACAAAACAACGTTTGTCGGGGCAGCTAGTTATTTTATAACTTGTTTAAATGAAGGATTATTTTAATATAAGTGAGACTTGCAGTCTAAATATCAGGTACGGCTTTAATTTACAATATATACAACTATTTCACATTACATTTAGGATGTTCTTTACGGAGGGAGGCAAGAATAGTCAGATATATTTATGATTACTTATGAGGCACTCAATTTAGTTACGACGATGAGAGTCCCACCATGTTAATGATGCCGAGGCTGATGTAAGGAAACGTCCACGGCGATCGGCACGTCGTAGATCTGGACGTTGTGGTGCATCTTGGTAGTAAAGTGGTCCTGGCGACGATATGGGGCAGACAGACCTCGTAGGTAGCGTGACACGCCCCTTTATCGCGTCCTGTGTGGCAACTCGTACCGCTGTTGGAGTGGGAAGTTCTGCCTTGCAGTTTGCAGCAACTTATGTGTAATATTTTGGAATTCCTGGTCGGGTGGCCTGGTTACTAATCGCTGTGTTAGAACCGGGGTCACATGGTTCATAACAGTAGGAACAACTGTGACAATTGTTAGCAACTTGTGAAACAATATCGTCGGAACTTACGGCTTAAAAAAATCCACGCTATCAACCATACATCATGCCATGCATTGCGAACTGTAGCGAAGAAACGGTGCGTTTTCAAACAAATTTTACAAGTTTGGAGCACAAACTTTTCATGTGGGCAATTCCCATGAGTTCTTTTGGGATAGAGGTCTATTATAAATAAAAGAGTTAAGTTAAGTACTGGATTTAATAGCTCACAAAGCTACGAAATACACAAAACAGTATTCAACTATAACTCTCACAACACAATTAGTTATGCACAGAATTAGTACTGTGCCACAGAACGTTAATTAACTTTGACAATTACAGCACAAGAATATTTACCATTAATCAATTAAAGGCTACAAATCACAATAAACGTTTGGTCATATATCCAATCAACAGTGTCTCAAACAGTTACAATGTACAACCTTAACAGTCCTAAGGGAGGATGGCTCACCATGTACAGTGCAGCATCCAGAGTGCACCACTGTTTTCACTCTTGAGGTCTTCGGTTCGACTCCCATCGCGCACCTCCTTCACCTGTCGACTCGCAGCAGAAGCCCTCTTGTCTCACCCAGTACTGCTTCTAAGGTACGTGCCTGTAGCCTCGCAGTAGACTCCGACGTCACCAAGATGTCTTCACCAGTCTCTCTCCACAAGCGTAGCACCTTCCTCTATCACTACCAATAACGAACTCTCGAAGCACTCCTCTTGAATCATCAGGTAGACAGTCTCCTAAAGTAGCCAGTTACTGCCCTCCTCGACACAACACCGTCAGTGTTGTTCTCCACAGCTCACCGCCTCTGTAGCACTCCAACACAACACCACAAGTGTTGTTCATCCTTCCTGCAGCC
Source organism: Medauroidea extradentata (assembly GCA_003012365.1). Classification (NCBI taxonomy): domain Eukaryota; kingdom Metazoa; phylum Arthropoda; class Insecta; order Phasmatodea; family Phasmatidae; genus Medauroidea; species Medauroidea extradentata. Next base: position 6,265 of record PNEQ01011575.1, on the reverse strand, counting down.
CGCTGACGTCACAGAGCCTCGACATCAACTACCGTTGCCGTGTTGCCATCCTCGAGATGCCACACCTCGTCAGCTCAGTCACGCCGACACGAGACCTGAATGTTGTGTGTCCCTTCTGTAGGGCGCTGATGTTACTCAGACTCGACACCGACCACAACTGCCGTGTTGCCTTCTTCGATATGCCACACCTCGTCAGCTCCGCCGATGTTACATCAGCCTCGACGCCGTCGTGATTCCGCCTCCAAGGCGCTGGGTTCTCTCCATCTCTGTGCCACCGCCAGTGTCTCCTCTCGGCCCATCACTTCTCATGACATCCATAGCCGCCCAGTGGCAACGCCGCCCCTAAGGGCGCTGCCTCACATCACTCTCGGTCTCACTTCATCTTCACGACTCACTACAGGACTATCACTTCCAGATGAAGACTTCCTGACTCTCCACGACTGTCACTTCCCAACTCCACTAGACTCCACAAGACTGACTCTTGTTGCGCAATACCGAGGCTTTTATACGGCCCCTACAGTGACGTCAATGGCTGAGGAAACATGGTGACCTGTGGTCTAAAAATATACATTACCTCGGTCGTACCTGTTTGTAATCATGTATTCGCACTGGTGTCATCGGGGCATCCCAGTGACGTTTCTCGGGAGTTGCGACATAGCTGCGAAAACCCATGACATCACTGGTTGACTCACAGGGCTGACCACCTAGCATGATGTAATTTTTTATTCCTCTACACGTGAAAATTGTTTCTCCAGAATATTGACGTGGAATTTTGCAACATCCTGTATATCAGGCTGTAGATGCCACATTGGAGGTACGGAAACAAGCACGCGAGAAGGCCTAGACTGGCTCGTGCATCAACAGCTGTACCCCCTTTAAGGGTGTTCAAGTGCGATAAAATCATAATATACGGAGTTTATTTATTGGGGAAACGGCGGCGACTACCTGGAAATCTACTCTACTGGTGATCCCTAGATATGCTGTCCACCGCCCTGCAGTTTGACAACGAAGAAATTATCACTTTTCCGCCGGAGTTAAATATGTGTCTCGCTTGCTTACATATTCGTGTCTCTCCACAGCATCCCGCGTACTCCTCTCTGAGCCATGCGTCTCTTCCCCGGCCCCGAACGCATAGTGGTGACAAAGTTCCTCTCAGCCAATCAGAGAGAGAGAGAGAAGCAGGACGAACTCTAAGGGGGGGGGGGGGTCAAAGACTAGTCCACATGTGGCGTTGCAGTTGGCCTCCTAGGTCGCCAGTCTGCCGAGCACTAAATGACAAAAACCATGATTAACATAGGTGTATTTACGCTAATGACATTACCATATTTGATCAGTGGTGCTTGGCAGGTTACATGGATACCAAACAAGGCATGTTTACTGTAAGATTTTTGGTAGTGGTAGTTTTGTGTGTTTTTATAATTACTATATACGGCGTATCACATACCCCTTGATGTATGACGAGTACGTCGTACCTATATATACCTACGACAACTGCACTGTAATAAATATTAATGTTGACGCCACTTCATTGTAAGTACTGCCTTTAAAGAATAATACAGTAAAATGTCTTAAATTATAGCTTATCACTACATTTTATAGTACTTACGAAATAGTCCCGTTATAAGTGTTAGTTTTGTAAAATTTAAATTACGTTTTCTTTTTACTAAAATAAAATTCGATCGGCCAGTTTTCCCATAATAACATTTCACATTAAAATATTGTTTTTTTTTTTTACTTCATACAAAACCCACCCCCACAAAATAAAAAAGAACGCAATGAAATTATAAAATTTATTGTGAAACTGCATGTCGCAGTACGAAAGAAATATTTATTTTTAAAGAGTTCTGAAATTTAGAATGTTGCTAATTTTAACAAGTTTTGAAAAACACTAAACTAGTTTGTAGTCGATTTTATATATTTCAAGCCGTAGCTCGTGACATCTAAGTGACATTGTTTTTTGTTACATCGTGTTCAATGGTTTTCGAAAAAAAAAAAAAAAAAAAAAAAAAAAAATGTGCGGGTGGTATATGAAGGAAAACATGCAACTTTTTTTTTTTATTTTTTACTTAGAAATAGCCGCTATGGGAAAACTAGCCGATTTTTTTTTGGGAGGAAAAATGCACTCTCAAGTAACCTCAACATAACTAATAGTGTTTCACACTGGTATGAAATTATTTTTTCCCCCCACTTAAGAAGGCGTGGTACATAATTCAGCGCTAACAGCATTAACCTATAACTGTAAGTTTCTTGAAGCCAATTTTCGAAATGTAAACAATAGCAATCCGAGACAATAGTTTTAGCAAACATTTTAAACAAAATTCTTTCCAGTGTTACGGACTTCTGAGGCACAATCTCTGACGTCGGAACCTCGTGCATTTAACTGCGGCGCAAGAGATCACGCGTAACGAATTAGTTATTCTAACACAAATATTTACTCATAAAGTTGGCAAATACCATTGTCTAGGATTGTCATTGAATATTTTATCCATATTGGCTTCGAAAAAAGCGTAGAAATCAGTTGATGTTTTCAGCGTTTATTTATCTACCACACGCTCTTAAACGGTCTATGTGAAGTGTTGGCAACGATCTTGAATTAGAGAGAGAGAGAGAGAGAGAGAGAGAAAGAGAGAGATAGAGAGAAAGAGAGCGAGGGAGAAGATACATAGTCCGCGGACGGTCATGGTCGCTCGGCGGGCGCGCACGATACATGGGATGTAATTAGCGGTAGTTGTACCACGGCCGGGTGACTATAAGGGAAGGGAAGGGGGTGCAAGAGGAGAACGGAGTAGCGGGAACATCTGCGATGATCACTGAGAGTTGCTAGTTCTTCTCGGTGAAGCTACTCAACTCCTCCGCAGTCGTGGCAGGCGCTCTCCGGAGGTTGTCGGCGGCGAGCTGCAAGAACAACAATCATGGCGGCTCAGGTGTGTGATGACTAGGGATGATTTATCGCTGGAATGGTTGGCTTCATTCAATACAGTTTATTAATTTTTGAACCTTTTATATCGTTACCACCGAGCGAGGTGGCGCAATGGTAACACACTGGACTTTTATTCGAGAGGACCCGGGTTCGATACCCGGCTCCGGCTATACTGATTTCGGCTTCCCACTGTTTCCCGAAATAGCTCCAGGCAAATGCTGGGATGTGTACTTAACATAGGCCATGGCTGACTCCTCTCCCAGCTCCTGTTATTATAGTAAGTAGTGTCACCGTCTATAATGACCTCGCTGTCGGCGAGTCGTAAAGCCAACTTGGCGGATCCAGAGGGGGGGGGGGCACCAGGGAAAGTGCTCCCCCCCCCCCCCCGAAAACCATTTGTGTGCTACATTGATATTGCTGATAAAAATAATTGTTTCTGCAAACTGCAAGTAAAATCTTTGCTGTATTGCCTGCATTCATGGATGTGGTCAAGGTTTGTTGTCATGTAGTAAGTAATTTTTCACGTTTTTGTTTCTCAAGATATATGTAACGGATTTGTTTGAAATTGAGATTACAAGTAGGTTTGACTTTGCTACAGTGACGCGTTCAATACAGTGACAGGGTCACTGCTTGAAGTCCAATAAGTAAAACGTTACAGCGGGAACACTGCGTGCGCGTTTACTACTCTGGCCGTAGAGGCGATATTACAATACATGTGCCGGCCGACGTCGCTCGTAGCGCCTCATCAATTTTAGCCTCACATACACAAACACGCCCTTCACAAGGCGGCCTCCTTAAGGCCATGGTCTTTCAATGCTTTGAAAACGTTTGAGACTGTTTACATTCATTCGATACACAATTTTGCCAGAGCGGTTTTTAAAATGTATCGTTTGCTAGCAAAAATTTATTTTGCTTCATTTTAGCTTATTTTGACCACAAAATATATGATATTTCAGGGGCAAAAATCTACAGATCAGTTTAGTGTGTTGCAACATAAAAATTTCAGATACAAACGATGCTATATAAGTAGAGCCACGATTTTATGGCGAAAAGATTTTTGCAACACTTGGTTTCGATGCGTCATGTGCACACCTGCAGCTCTGCTACATCGTCTGTGATTGGATGATTTTACTCTCACTGGCCTTGGCAAATTATAGACGTACAGACTCACAATAATCTTATTCTGATTGGTGCAGTAAAATGAGAAACGTGTCTGAACAAAGACACGCTGCCAATAACCTTGAAACAGAACTGCTGATGTGCACGTGAGTCACTGAAACAAAGTGGGGCAAAAATCTTTCCGCGACAAAATCGTGGCCCTATATATAAGTGTTAAAACTGTAAGATGAATTTTTTATATTTACATTAATTTGCGTTTAAAAAAATACGAAACCCCTGCAAAACTAAAGAGCGAGGCCTTGAAGAAAACCTGCGAGAAAACCCGCAAACAACGGCATCGTCCGGCAGGATTGCCACATGAGAAAATCCTGGGACCGATCCCTACGGGAATAGAATAGAAGTAACTGGGCGATTTGTCATCAGTAGGGCCCGGTAATTTTCGCGAAACGATTTTTGCCCTACATTGTTTAGGTGTCTTCCGTGCACACCTGCAGCTCAACTTCATTGCTATTGGCAGAGTGTTTTTGTGCAGAGTTGCTATTAATTTGACTGTGCTATCATTACATGGATAACTGTGGCGTAACGCGTCTGTGATTAGCGGGTTTAACCTCCACACGTTGTATGTTAAGGCATCCAATCACTGACCACAAAGCAGAGATGCAGGTGCGCACGTAAGGCACTGAAACAAAGTGCTGCAAAATTCTTTTCGCGAAAACTACAGGGCCCTAGTCATCAGACTATCTGCCATTTGTTATTTACATATAAAATAGTTTTCCTGTTTTGAAATCATCTTTAAATAAAGTATTTCAAACCTTTATCCTGTAGTTATAAATATTGACTCTGTAGGGCAAAAAAAAAAAAAAAAAACGTCTTGTAGGCCCGCTTCAAATCTAATAAAAAAATTTAAAGTATGTATTACTAACAACTAAAAATTGGTGCATAGTTTATTGATGTATGACACGGTCCAATTTGGCATCATGTAGAACCAAGGAGCTGCCACATACAAACTGTGGTTCTTACGTGAAACATACTGTACTTCTTGTGGATGAGGTTTTACTTGCTGCTGTTGACAAACATGTCGCTGTCACTCGTGGACGAAGCTTCGATGTCGTCATGTTGTTGACCACTAGAGTTGCATAACGCGGGCGAAAGTCCATACTAAAAGCCTGGCTGTATTGTTCCTAAAGGTTCTTTCGTCGAGCAGTGGAAAACTTCTACCTACACAGTGAAATGAGTTTGCATTCTTTGCAAAAAAAAAAGTACTTTGGTCACTAACTGCTACAGTTTATTTCGTAACAACACAGATACAATATTGAGTACAGTTGAGAACAGTTGTTGCCATTTTCATAAACGGTGATTCTGTGTGCTCATTTAAAACACTGTCTGGAAGCCCTTTGCTAAAAACTGCCTATCAGAATTGTGCACTGATGTTTGCTACAGACTTTCACCGGTGTAATTGGAGGATCTGATGCCATACTGAACCGAATCCTTTTTCCTTAAGTGCTTGGAAAACTAAGTTTAAAATTCATACGTGAACCATGAAATTCAGTATTGATGTACATGAAGTAGTTCTTATTACATTCTTTGAACGTGTTTGTTTAGTTATACATACGTCTAATTTGGGGTAAAAGAAAAAAAAACTTCCTTTTTTTAGGAAGAAAAATGGACTTGGTTCACTATGGCATCAGACCCTCCAATTATATCGTCACCGTGTACAGTTCCATAATGAAAATATAAATCTTCGAGAACCTTGCATGATAGCCGGCCCCCGTAGCGTTGTTGGATAGGTGCCGGTGTGCAGTGCGAGAGGTCCTGGGCTCGAATCCCGGCTTGGGTATAGATGTTGTGTTGTCCCTTTCCTTCATTTCATCCTCTTCGGCTCTAAAGACCTCGCTGTTGAAGGACCTTAAGGGCGCGGTTCAGATATTCCGGTGTTTTGGGGACTTTAAAACTACATTTTATGAATAACTTTGTAATCGCAGATATTTGTGAATTTTTTTATGTAAAGAATAGACTTGGTTCTAGTTGCAAATACTAACAGAACTGTAATATAAATGCGTATACCAAGAAAAAACTCGAACCGACTATAACTAATAATTTTTCATTATAGCATTTGTATTTTAACTACAGATTTTATGAAAATATAGTTATCGAAATTATTCTGCTGTTGTTTCATTCCCAAGGGCATTCTCTAGAGCCTAACATATCTAGAACTAAGTATAGTGC
>PNEQ01011552.1:42221-68594 GCA_003012365.1 Medauroidea extradentata | reverse complement strand
TTATGTTAACTGGTTTTCAAGTTTTGTATGAAGTAAAAATACGCAAATTTTGACTTTGAAGTGCCATTACGGGAAAACTAGATGAGCTAATTTTTTTCCGTTAGAGGTATATGTACTCTCAAGTAATGTGTACAAAACTAACACTATTTCATACAAATATAAAATTATGTTTTTTCCCCACTTGAACAACCTTAAAGCGATGAAATACGGCCGAGGATTACATGGCCATTTTAGGTGACAAAATGCAACCACTTTTTTTCAGACATGTTTTTGCAAACATACAGCTTAACTTTAACAACTATCCTGTTCACCTAATCTCTTTAAAATCTGTGATCTTTTCGATACATTATTGCTGATGGGAAAGGTTGTTTCTCTGAACAACAAAAGTAAATAATTCCTGTGAAAACAAACTACAGTATGTTTGCATTTATTCTACACTAAATTATAGTTGTACAGCAGGTGTTTCAATTATTTTCTTTTATTTTGATAACCGGTGTGTGCACGTGTTTATTCATATACGTATACAGTAATCTGTGTTTGTTTGGTAGGGGCAGTTGGAATCGTACTGTTGTGGTCAGACTACTTGCCTCCCACTGTGATGATCTGGGATTGTTTCCCAGTGGTGTTTCACCCAGTTTTGCGTGTTTGTATGACGGTGGATGTTGCTGTTGCCTGGCGGATTTTCTTGGGGTTATCTCAATTCCTCTGTTCTAACATTTGGTCGCTGCTTCATACTCACCATACATATCCGCACGAGTGTACAAGACCTTGATGTTAACATTTGATAAAAAATCTGCAATACACATAATAGATGCTGTTTATGTTTTGAGTTAATTATCAGCAAAGACAATTTTCATGCTTATAAGATTTGTTTCCGTCAGTTCACAGCAGATGACCATCGCTTAGCCAGATGTTTTTTTTATTTTTTTATTTTACCTAGAACATGTTTAACTGTACGTTGTGTAAATTTAGCTATAAGAAAAGATGGAGGAATGATCGGAAGCATCACCTCTTCTGCAGACAATGTTTCCGGCAAGGTCTTGGCCAACTACTTTGCACCCGCCAGACCGGCAATCCCAGCCGTTGTTCATATTGTTCACACTGGATCTGGCTCTGCCCTGTAACAAAGAACGTTGTTGAAGTAAAAATTAAGTTTCTAATAACTTAAACTGAGTAAAATGAGAAATGTTATTGTGATACATTGACATTTGTTTGAAATATACAATCATAACTGAATCACCTGGTTCACTTTATACTGAATTATCAAAAAAACTCCAAGCATTCCTCCCCCTAACAGTATACTTGTTAGGGGTGCAGAGGTTGGCACCCCTACATAGAGACAGTTAGGGGTGCAGAGGTTGGCACCCCTACATAAACAGTCAGAAACAAGATGGCTTACATGTTGGTTGTTCCTTGTTATTATAAATAAAGTGTATAGAATTCATATGAAGCAAGACTAACATAAATTGTAATTGGTTCATGCTGTAAATATCTCTAGAGTTTTATTATTTAGAAAAATAGTAATATCTGTTCAAACTTTGGTGAGCTTTGATGTGTAAGAACTTGAGCATTCATTGGAATGAGACTTTAAAGTGTGATCTCATTTGCTTTACATGCATCTGTTACTTCTCGCAAGTGCTGAATGAATTCATTAAGCATTAACTATAGTTGCCTTACCGCTTGTATGGTTGGCAGCGAAATTACGCAATATAGTTCTGTGTATTTTCCTATTTAAATAGAACAATACTGAAACAAAAGCAACCACAACCAACATAATTACATTATATATAAGTAATAAACTCTTTTTTTTATCATACTATATATATTCCTAGTGTACAATATAGCTTACACGTGCAAACATCAAGTGAAGTTAGACATTTCCCTTCATTAGCTGTCACACGCTGAAAGATTCGAATTAGCTGAATATAGAAACTAAGCAGGGATTTTTTTAAGGGCTCACTTTATTCTGGACCGTCTGTAGAAATTTTCCAGCACTTGCGAGAAGTATTGTGGGTGTGCATAAGGTCGGGTGGATATTTCATGTAGCTACAAGGACATAAGCAGTAAAACAAGTAGGTCAGAGGGTTTGTATGACCCTTAATCATGTACAGTAAAAGGGAATAATAATTGTGAACAAAACACTGATTGTTTACTATCACATGCTTAGTAGAATTATTTATGTACTACTGATATATTTGCAAGTAGACAACTAATTTCAATTTAAAACTTGTAAATTATGCACAAATTATTTTAATTATTTATCAAATTTGATTCTGTACTGTATGCTCCAAGTTTTCCTATCAGAAAGTAGGATGAAATATTGCTGATGTACTGCTAAATATCGAGGGAGTTAAAGGACTCAGCCCACAATTACATTAAAATATTTCACTCATATTCTTGTGAAATATGCATGCACTGTAAAAGTATTGTTGTGAATGAACACACGCACAAACAGAAAGAATTTGTGAGAGGAGATGCCTTGGGTGGCAGGAATCACACTTGCTTGAAATTTACACACACCAAGATAAATGAAAGAAAAGCCACAGGGGTGAGGTGATGCTTCATACTGTTTATAAGGAGTGTTGTAGGCATCTGTGCCTTGTTCACTGCTAGATTTAAGGGATAAAAAGAAACGGGAAGCACTAGTTCGTTGCGAACGCTTTGGCAACTTCTCGCCAAGCCATGTTCTCTTGTTCCAAAACTGTGATGTGTACAGCGCGGCGCAGGGTGTGTTGAAAGGCAGGCGACGCTAGCGCGACTGGCGTCTAGAAGTAGGAACGTCTCAGTCTCGGCTAACCTCCTAGCGAGTGATGTTAGCCTGATACACAGCAATGTACTAGCGGCGTGGCGAGCAAGCACGTCACGCTCTCGGGGCTCAAGAAGCCTTTGTGGGTGCCGGAATAAATAAAATTGAAATTTATTACGTAATAACAGGGGCGGATTCAGCTCTGGGTCCTTGAAACCTTTGCGCCGATATAAAATAATTAGTTTGATTCCTCGTGTTTCTTGTGTTATCAAGAAACACGCAGGGATTCAATGAATAAATAACAAACTAAACAGCGCAAACCATTTTGGAATCGAGAAACTATATCTATCGTTTTATTTAAATTACGAAAGCATCGTGCAAAATTTGACATTTACGAGCAATTACGCAAAATTAGTGATAAAAAAATTCATAAGAACAAAATTTAGTCACAATTTGTGTCTAAATTAAGAAAAAATACAAATATAGAAATAAAAATACGTCGATAAATATTGGTGTAGACCGTGCCCCTCAACACCAGGGTATTACAACGAGTAATTTCGTTATCATCATGTTCAGCAATGATTCGGTCCTGCCGGTATTGCAACACCAAGGATAAACGTAGAAGATGAGTTTCGCGACGCGAAGAAGATGAGAGCCAATAAATACGTTATCTTGTCAGGTATGTGAAAGGTGACATCAGCATCACCTCATGCAGCACAGTTGGGAACCTCATGGCATAACAAAGTCAATTATATTGGGAGGGGACCAGAGGGATTCAGAATATCAGTAGTTACGACTGAGTACTCGTAGTCATCTGTTTGCCCCGGAGGACGACGTGGCATGAGACCCTACAATCGAGAGACGCCAGAATGAGAAGGGTGGGGGAAACGGGAGATCCCTGAGAAAACCCACCGACCCACCGGCATCGCCCAGCACGATTTCCACTGGCGGAAATCCAGGGACTGACCCCCCCCCCCTTCCACCGGAAGTGGTCTAAACCACGGCCTCACATTTTAGGTTGTGAAGTGGGGTGATCTGTCATAGTGACTGGGTCGGGGATTGACGGGTTTGAAGTAAAGGTTGTAAAAGCACATTCTGTATTCTTTACACGTTACCCTTCACGAGAAATTATTCTGTCGCGACAATGTTTGTTCTCGCACGGCACACAAGCCTGCTACCCATGATTGGATGCTTATAGGCGAGGCATTGAATCAATAGAGTGCTAAGGGTGCTGCAGATCGGCATAGTTAGGCTAATGCAATTTCACCTCTGTGCGTAAGTCACTCAAATGACGTGCAGTGCAATAATGTTATTCTATTTCTCTTTGGGACTTGAACCTTTGACCATATCATTCTATTTGTGGGAAGTATACGGTGTAAAGTCATACAAATTTTTTTAAGAATCAGGTTAGCATTGACCTATATATTTCAGTATGGAAATGGAGTTGTCAAAATTTTTTAGGGGCTCGAAAATTATATAGGTATCTAATAACCGTATTGCAATTTTAAACTAACAGGTTATAATTTGAAGTGCGTGTTCCTTTCGTAGATACACAAATGTAATATACATGAGTAGTTTGGTAAAAAAATAAAGGAGCACTCGCAAATCGCTGCAACACATTTCAAGTTAAGGTAGACGGCTCTTGAAGGCGTCGCCTACCTGCGTGTTAAGAGGTCAGAAGTACCGGAGTTATGATGGTGTTTCAGGAGCATGTATTTAACCCGCATTTACCCCGTATAAATCAAGGCTAATTTTACGTTCCCTATAACAAGAGTATTACACATATCATAGTAATCTTTGCTTATCGAAAAAAAAAAAAAAAAAAAAAAAGGTTTTGTAAAATTTGTAGCAACCATTCTTTATACTTGACTACGGCCAACGCAGAGATAATAAGAAACACTCTGTCTCTTGTAAAATGTAAATATTGTTGATAATGTGTAATACACTTATTGATATAACGAACGTAGAATAAGCCTACTGGCCGTGTATTTGTATGAGTATAGTATGGCGCGAAGGGCGATGCTGACTAGCTCATCTGGCGCGGTATCGCCTCTACTTCAAGACACTTACGATGGCGCGCAGTGGTATCGTAGATAATTCTCCTGACTGACACTTTCAGTCGTGACCCCGTATTATTTTTTATTGGTGGAAAGTTTTAAGCAAAGCCCATTGCATTTTTCTAGAGTAGTTTCACACGAATCCCGTGAGTAGTTTTTCAGATGACAGGCTTGGAATGCTGTTTTTAGCCATTTTAAAAGGCTGAGAAATGATTTTTTTTAAATAACCGACAAGTTACTTTCAAACTACCTTTCGGTAATTGTTTGAAGTGTGCTTTCTTTTCGTACATCAACACAATGTGAACATGTGGAATAATTTCGTAAAACAAACGTATTTAAAAACAATCTGCGTGGTAGTTGGCGCCCTAAGCAATGACCATATAGTTTTATTGGTAGGAGGTCTGTAGAAACGTTCAACGTACGTTTCTATTTGAGTTTCTCATACATCCTGTTAGTACGACAGTCTTCAAAGACCGCTTACAGCATGTTGGCGGACCTAGAAGCTGGTTTTAACGAGCCCTTGTCCGAAGTGTGTTTTCTTTACGTACATTAGCACAATTGCCACATGTAGAAATTTTTGAAAAAAAAAAAATACATATCTACAAACACACCGCAACAGATTTGAAGCGCTTGGTAGGCAGTGCCCTTACATTACAAATATAAACGAAAATTATGATAGGCTTTCAGTAATATTAGAAGTCCGCATATGTCATAGGATATTATTTACGTTGCCTGGATAAAAGCCGGATTGTGAATTTTTTGTATTACAACAGTATCAGAAGACTTGTAGTTTTTGTTAGACTGATTTAGATGTAGAGAACTGTAAAATATTACTGGGAGACGTTTTATACTTTTGTAACAAAATATGGAAAACTCCAATGCGCTCCACTTTCTCTTAAACTTTGATCTTATTTCGATATATAAGTCAGTCAAAAAATACCATAGAGCTCAGTTTTGTAATCATAATTCACAAAATTTGGAACTTAATGTTTAAAAGAAGGCACGATACACTGACGGAAACACATAACTGATGTAAACCCCGGCTTTTAACGTTCTTTAAAGATTCGTGCAATTGTAATATTCCGTCCTGTACATATAGAAACTAATTATACCGCTGAAATTTTACAATAGTTTACAATTTTTAATTTGTATAGTCAAATGTATTCTTAGAGCATTAATAGCAAGACTTTACCGAAATAAACTTATTTTCGTTACATAGCCAAGGCATTTTAATTAGTTAAGCATTGAAATTGAGACGCAGAGTAAAATAATCCACAAACAATTGTATCCATTGAATTTGTTGCAAGATGTTGAGTGTTTACTGAGCTGAGCGTCTCGTCGACAGCCTGGCCATTAGAGACTCGACATACATCTTGCTACAATGACAGGAGCTGGGAGAGGAGTCAGCCATGGCTAAGGTTAATTCAACTACATGTTAGAAAGATGAAGGTTTAAAGTTTGGCATAGGGAAAATTGAGCGCTAGTATCGCTAATGGGTACAAACTGACTAATCACAGAGCTTTCCTGTATTTTAAGCTACATACAGTTGATAATCAAAAACGTAAAATTGGTTTATTTTCACTTTAAAATTTGGTTTAATATCTTCTGTCATTTCCAAGCGTATTTAAAATTAATTTTACAACAGTTCTGTATTTTTCTGGTCCACATGCGATTGCAACGAAACTAGGGGCAGAAATTTTCACTGTGCCAAACTCTCCCATAAGAAAACACATTTTCTATCTAACCTGTAGTAGAATTAACCTTAGCCGTGGCCTTGAGAAGGAACCATCACAGCATTCGCCTGAAGCAACTTCGGGACACCGTGGAAAACCGAAATCAGGATGGCCGGAGCCGGGGATTGAGCCTGGGTCCTCCCGACGCGAATCCAACGTGTTTCCGTTGCGCTACCTCACTCAGTCATGAATTGAACACCTCGACCAAGGAACGTATTATAAGGGAGCCCTAATGTACGACTTGAAGAAACACGCCTCCTGACGTCACACCGCAGGGACAGAGTACTGTGGTAAACAAAGCCTGTTTACCAACATGCTGATTTGTTAGTTGGTAATGGCAGAAAGCAAAAATGTTGTGATCTTGTAGATTTGCACGCAAGGGTGAAACATATTAGTTTCAATTTCATGGTTAAGATACGCAAATACATACTATTAATGTTTACCTGAAAAAGCGTTCAAATTCCAAACAAATAATACATTTCCTTGACATATATCTCATCCGGGACATGCGAAGCCAAACAACTAAATGAAGGTTATGTTCGGTTGAGGTATCCATGGAGGTATGAATTGTATCCCGCACCAGACCACGGCCGTAGAAGAACAGGTCTGGACACTCGCCTGGAAACTTGACCACCTTGTTGTTTGGCTGTAGTTCACCAAGTTACCGAGAGTATTGTGTTTTATTGGCGCTGATGTTACGGCGGTCGGACTAAACTCCGCCCACTTCCTTTCCGCTAAGATAAACACTTTATCAAAACGTATTTTTTTATCAATTTATGAAATACTTTCTTCGCTCACAATTTTAAGAAAAGGCTCCAGCAATCTTTATTTACTTTATAAATTTAACAATGGAAAAATGTGGACGGAGTTTGAGTCCGACCACCCGGAAAACAGCGCCAAAAAGTACGACATTCTCGGTAACTTGACGAACTACAGCCAAACAACATTGGTAGATAGGCGAGTGTCCAGACCTGTTCTTCTACGACCGTGCACCAGACTGAAGCTCCGCCTCTTTTCAAGTCGTCCATTTCGATTACAATTCACCTCTACTTAATACCAACGTAATGAATGATAGAGACGTTTCAGTCATTATTACAGTTAACTATTCAACATACCAAACAAAACATATTGTAGGTGACATGCGTTATTATGGATGCATAATTACATTCCGTTGTTATTTAATTGTAACATTATTTATCGTTGATAAGTTGTCCGACGGAAGAGAACAGTTTCGGCAATCTTCGGTTAGGGATTCGTTTTCTCTGTTCCAGTTACGAGTGACTGATCTCGACATGGAAGACAGCTAAAACTCTTCAGAAGTGCAGTAAGTATATTTGAATTTTCAGGTGCCCTTGAGGATGATATTGTGTAAGTATCGAGTAACGTAGAAGTATGGCGCGGGGAAAGCGGAAGTATCCCGAGAAAACCCACCACATGGCGTCAGCGTCTGCCGCTTTTCCCACATGCTTAAATGGCAGCGACCTGCTTGAACTAGAACCATACAGTAGGACTTCCGGCATACGAAAGTTGGTATAAGTAGTTTTTTTTTTTTTGCAGCTGTAGCATTCTAAACTAAATATTTATATAAGATATACATTAAAAAAATGACACACTTAATTCAAAATGTTTTCACCAATATTTATACTGTGCTGTAAATACAGAAGAAATTTGCTTGTGTGATATGTTAAAACAAGTGATGCTTTAAAGTAGATAATATTTTTAAACATTTGTATTCATTGATACTGGTTTTACAAAACACTCTAGATTGTGCTAACAGCAAACTTCGCCTTCAACATCTGACCATTTTGTGCGAAGCAGATCATTAAACCCACTGATTTTCTTTTCAACGTGTTTCAATTAAATGTCGACGCTTAAAAAATTAAATGTTTTTCAAAGAGGACACAAATTAAGTCTACTATAATTTGCTATCGACTTCACCTCTGATCTGTTATTCAGACATTTTTGAACAAAACATACAGACACAAATATAATTTTCTCTCTGTGCACAGATGCAAATGTTATATTTCTCGTTGAAACATGCAATGGTTGCTATTAAGGTCAATTTCACGAGTGTGATTATAGGCTTAGAGCACCATTTGTTTCTCTGACAACACTTTCTCGTATTTTGCTGATCAAAACAAATAAACAGATTTATGTTTAACAGTCTCGGCAGAACACCAGCCAACATCACCACAAGGTGCTCAGCCAATCAGGAGAGTACTTGCATCGTTGCTTAGGGCGCCAACTACCACGCAGCATGTTCTTAAATACGTTTTTTTACGAAATTATTCCATATGTTCACATTGACCGAGAGCCCAGCCAATCACACATGCTTTGCCACTATTGGCCGAACAGCTTAGAGACCATCCAGGCTATATAAGCCCCAATTTTCTAGCGAACTTCATGCGCACCTTGGTGTTCCGACCAGCTGTGTCTCTGCCTGATGACGGGGATGGATCGCAATCACCGAAACGTTGCATTTTTTCGTTGGTTTTTAACTTGTGTTGTGTTGTGTTGTCTATTGTCTTGTGTTTGTTGTCCACTGTTATTTCCATCTTTTTTCATATTGGGAATCTGGTTCTATATTTGTGTCTGGGTGCTGTGTCGATATTCGACTGAATTCTATCTCTTGAATAATGTTTTGTCTAGTATAACAATTGTTAAAAAAAAAAAAAAAACTGACAATTCCTCTGAGATTGCTTTTTTTTTCAATTTTTTGTGTGTGTTTTACATTTAATTTATTAATTTCTTTTTTCTTGTTCGTTTTCGTACTTTGTCATTCAACACAGGTTTGATCAGCAAAACATGAGCAATGGGGTATGTCCACAAACCACTAAATTCTAACTGTAACCTCCATCACAACAAACATTTAAAAATCTCACTTTCTCTTATATTGATGTAAAGTATTGTTTCCACCTTCTTGGGTACACATACCTGTGGGTAGCTGCAGGAAATGCCCGGAGGACATGGTAGACATGGAGGACAAGGAGAACATGGTCCACACGGTGGGCAAGGAGAACAAGGGACACAAGGAGCGCATGGTAGGCAAGAATCAGTGCATGGTGGGCATGGAGGACACGGCCCGCATGGAGCGCATGGCGGGCAAGAATCAGGGCATGGTGGGCATGGAGGACACGGTGAGCAAGGGGGGCAAGGCGAGCAAGGCGGGCATGGTAAACATGGAAGACATGGAGGACATGAAGCAGTGCAAGGAGGACATGGGGGACATGGCGAGCAAGGAGGGCAAGGCGAACAAGGAGGGCATGGAGAACATGGAGGGCATGGAGAGCATGAAGCTGTGCAAGGAGGACACGGCGGACACGGTGAGCAAGGTGGACATGGCGGGCAAGGGGGACATGGAGAACATGGAGGGCATGGAGAGCATGAAGCTGTGCAAGGAGGACACGGCGGACACGGTGAGCAAGGTGGACATGGCGGGCAAGGGGGACATGGAGAACATGGAGGGCATGGAGAGCATGAAGCTGTGCAAGGAGGACACGGCGGACACGGTGAGCAAGGTGGGCATGGCGGGCAAGGGGGACATGGAGAACATGGAGGGCATGGAGAGCATGAAGCCGTGCAAGGAGGACACGGGGGACATGGCGAGCAAGGTGAACATGGCATGCAAGGGGGACATGGAGAACACGGAGCACATGGTGTGCAAGAAGCAGTGCATGGTGGACAAGGAGGACATGGCGGGCAAGGGGGGCATGGAGAACACGGAGGACATGGAGAGCATGGAGTGCATGGAGGACATGAAGCAGTACAAGGAGGACACGGTGGACACGGTGCGCAAGGGGGGCATGGCGAGCAAGGAGAACATGGTGGACAAGGAGCGCATGGTGGACAGCATGGTGGGCAGCATGGTGCACACATTGACGTCTTCATGATTGAGGGTCTTGGAGGTGGAGGTGGCACACAGCGTATCACTTGTAATATACACACTGTCTGGGTCTCTCTTCAGATGATAGTGGGCTTTTCTTCTTGTAGGTTTTATGAATTGAAGTTGCTGCTGTAAACATACAAACTCTGATCAGATATATCTGTTACTTCTACAACAAACATGTTGGTCACTAAAATTTGAATCTATTAACTTTGTATAAGTAAAGATCATTATATTGTATATATAATACATTGAAATAAATTAAAAGAAATATTTACTGACATAATTTGATCTAAAAGAATGCAAACATAAGTTGAAATCAAACAATACTAAAGCAATGCCTGTAAACACTATATATATATATATATATATATATATATATATATATATATATATAAACCGATTCATAGGATAGTAAATTTCAATTCGATCAGACCAGTAGAATTGCTCACATTCACTCAAAAATAAACTAAAAAATAGATGATTATCATTAAACGACTGAACATATTTCCTTGAATCATAGCTAAAAACCATCTCGATCACGTCAGCTTAGAAAAAAAACTGCATGAAAAATCGGTCTATTCGTTTAGGAGCTACGATGCCACAGACAGACACACAGACATAGACATTAAAACCTATAAAACCCCTCTCTTTGCATCGGTGGTTTAAAAATGTCCTAGTTGAAAATATCTACGATTCATCGTTTACAATGAAAATGAAAACAATGAGTATGTAGCTGCATTCAGTGCATCGTTGCTAAGCAACACTTCCTAGAATAAATAGTTAAAAACTAGAAAAGAGCTCATTATCAGTAAACGGCTGAACATATCTAAGAACAATCTCGATCACGCCAGCTTAAAAAAAATCGCATCAAAATCGGTCCATTTCTTTAGAGCTACGATGCCACAGGCAGACACATCTAACTTACAACACCCCTCTTTTTGCGTTGAGGGTTAAAAACTATTCGCAATTAATACTTCGTGAAAAAAAAAAAAAACTTTGGAAGCCTTTATTGGAAATTTTCCATAAATCCCCTTTATTTCTGAGATAATTCTTTACACTTGTTTTATTTTGGACACGGCTGAATAAATTCAACTTGTCTCACTGCGAGTTCTGCGATAAGTAGGACTTTATCGACAGCATTTTTGACAGGACTGGAAATGTGACAATGATTTCGAAAGAGCAAAACTTTAAGTGTAAACCCGATGCATTTGTTTTTTGCTGTCAAGTGATATAAAGGTTATTTCTATCGACAGCTTCAATTGGAAACAGGGCCGCGGTGGCCGAATGGTTAGACCATCCGCCTCCCACCAAGGCGATCCGGGTTCGATTCCAGGCGGGGTGGGAATCGTACCAGACGATACCGTTGGTCGGCGGGTTTTCTCAGGGATCTCCCGTTTCCCCCACTCTTTCATTCCGGTGCTGCTCCATACTCACCTCATGTCATCCCTCACCGGCGCTATAGACCTCGATGTTAAGCGCTGACCAAAATCTCTCACTCACTCATTCAATTGGAAAATACAGCAACACAGTTGTGCCTTTCAACCCATCCAGTATCATTAATGTTGTAAACAGCACAATTAGACATCCATGCAGCTTCCAGCCCATCCTTCAATATCTTAGTTCGCTGCGCCGAAACTTTGAAAAATGTAGGTGAGGTAAATTAGAGAAACGGTATGTAGCGCGCCGAGAACCAGATAAATGTGTTTTTATAAAGATTAAGTAAATATAAAAGTGGGGTTTCCTACATTATTTGTGACAGCGTCGCTTCGCCGTACATCGGGTGTCGGTCTGAGGAAAACGCGTGTTAAGTAGGTGTTCGTTCGTTGTACAAAATTGGTGACGTTGTAAAAATTCGTACATATACAGAGAAAGTTTAATAGTTGCATCCTACCTCTTCACTTACTGAAATTAACCATTTGTATAGGCTACAAACATTTTTAGTGCGAAATATATATAACGTAATGGCTCCCGGTACGTTAACCGTGGGTACTGGTACAGTCGGAATTACCCGGACTTTCGCGCCGGGACGTTGGGACGATGCTGTAGAACCGGCGGGCTATTCTCGGGGATCTCCCGTTTCTCTGTCCTTGCATTCCCACGCTGCTCCATACATCTTCGCTCCCAACCAACTAGTTCTTAAGGCCATATCTGTTAAGAGCCGCCATATTACCCATTGCTAAACAGTAATGTACTGGTCATTGGTGTATTCTTCGTCCTTTCGCAGTTACAACATTATACATAGTATGAAGTCAGAACTTAAAATGTCTTTCCCTAGTTCACTAACATACCACTAAACGTGTTTCACAGCTCGTTTCACTCAGCGGCCACCACTAGCCCCCCCCCCCCAATTGCCTCCTGCTCCGCGAGTGTCCAATAGCAAATCTGGCCCTACCCTAAACTTAACGTATTCGCAGGTACTCTGTGCTAATGGTTGCAAGACATTTTTCTGTTTTTATTTCAGCAGTTGGCCACACGAAACAAGTCATGCAGCTTTCTTACTGAGAGCTAATCTGTGATTTTCTTCAATGCATAGTTTAAAAAAGGCTGTTCCGACGTGTTTGTTTTTTATGCATTTGCGTTCGTTTTCAAGCAGACAGTTAAATCTGTAATGAAATAAATAAACTGGATTCCTGCAGACTTGGGAGTAAAATTTTTACTATCGTACTTTTCTGCTATGTATGTGGAAATACTGTTTTGTATGTGTCAAATTCTTAAGTTGAAAACATGTACAACAGTTTGTATGAATAAAACAGCACAGGCACATGCGAAGAAAATTAGCTGATAATGTTGAGTTCGTAAAGTTGGTTCATGTGGTGAGGAATAAGTTACTGTGTGTAATGGCAAAAGACACGATATTACACGAGATAGTAATATTATAACAATAATAGTTATCGTCATTATAACTCAGAATGGTCTGAACTGTACGTTCCCTACAAATAAATTCTTAATAATATAAGTGGTTCATCTAAGATTTGAGAATTATTAAACATGAGTAGAGATGATGGTTTGTTGCGGAAAAAGTTGAATGTTTTCTTGGCTTCAAGCCTTCAAAATAATGTTTACAGAACTGAAGTTTTCATTAGATTACTGGTCATCTTATTTAATGCATGAAGCTATTCAAGCTACCTATTTATCTGGGACAATGATAATTCCGCTGATGTAATATGAAGTGTTTGATTCGTCAGAACAATCAGTTGAGGCGTGTATGAAATTGCATTACCTACTGTAATAGTTAGAGGAGATAGGCCTATACAGGCTTAGTGCACTTTTCTATTAAAAAAAAAAAAAAAACAGTATTAGGCCTACTTATAAAAACTCACCACCGAAGGAGCTAGAAAGTTTTGACCGTATTATTACAATTTTTTTTTACTAAATATGTCATCATCTTCAACGCTTCTCAATTGATTGAGAACGCACAGCTCACCAACTCACACATTCCAAGATACATCGAATCAGTCTTAAGATGAAACTGTACACACTAAACTGGTATGAAATAACTTCTTGAAGAGAATGCCTGAGCGTGATTGTTGCATTGTTGAAGGGGACAAGAAGTGTCGCCCCATTCGAATGTGCTAGGCGGTTTGTGGCGATGGGGTTTCCCAGCATGAGTACCCGAACTTCAGACTACTCGGTCAATGTAAGGGGAGAGAGAAACCTCTGCCATTTGTCTGGGTGAAACACAGTTTAGCTGCAGACATTACATGTTCCAAGAGTTTTTACAAATTGCGCAGGCCAGGGTTATGTAGCTTTGATGATTGCGCAGAAATTAACGTTTTTATCCTTGGGGGGGGGGGAAGGAGGGTAGAGGCTTTGCGCCTCCCTCCTTTCGCTGTCACTGGAACAGACAGTGGCATCACTGCGAACCTGAATACCTGATCTACCCCCTACAGGCTGAAACTACGCTCACGTGGATGCCAAACTTGGTGCACTTTCTAGACTCTTGTAGCAAGCAGTGCTATTGTTGTTTGGAGAGTGTGGGTCAAGGGGTAGGTTGAGGTTGACCAGCCTTCAGCCCTGCTGTGCCAATGGACAGCGATCAGAAACACACAAAAATAAATAACTCTCTCTCTCTCTCTCTCTCTATGTGTATATATATATATATATATATATATATATATATATATATATATATATAGAGAGAGAGAGAGAGGGGTGAAGGGGAGGGGGACTTTGCTTTGAACCAGAAGTGACTTCTTTGACCAGCTTCAAATTTATTAGTGTGAAGATTACTTACCTCTCATAGTCACTGATTAGAGTATAAAACAATTCAAAAAAGTTTTTTTGATAACATTTGAATAATTAAATGCCGAATTCATGTTTAGATTCATGTTTGCACGTATTAGGTATATATTATAAAATTTGTTACTTTCGATTTCTGGGTAGCACTCCCCTCTCTGGCTGCGCCACTGTCTAAGGGGGATTGAAACCTCCCAGCTTGGATTTATTGCTTTTCTTATAAATCAAGGAATAGAGATATCGTCTTACGTTTTTCGCTTCGACGTGGCATAGTTTATAATTTCTTTCACTTTTCGTACCCGTGCAGCGTGGTTTCTGTTACTTTTGTGGCCAGTGTAGTCGCTCCTTCAAATAAAGCACATTTACCTTGCCAGCTGTTTCCCGCTACAAAATAATTATGATATTGAGGTTGCAATCATTTCAGAATACATGAGTTTTTTTCTATGCTCTGTTATGTCAACAATGTTGTTCAATTCACCGAAACAGAAGTTATCGAGTTAAAAGTATAAATTCACTGGGGTTAGGAACAATCACCGTTAAAGTAAAGAGGTTATGATAAGAACACTGCGCACGCGTTTACGATTTTAGTCGTAGAGGCGATATGACGAGACATCTGCCAGCCGATGTCGCTCGTAACGCTTCATCGATTTTCGCATCACACACAAAAACACCTTTCACCTGGTGGCCTCTTAAGCGGTGATCCCTATTAAGGACGGATTGACGCTAGTTATTTTTTAGCATGTCGCAGTAATTTTTACGTTCGTCGGATGGACAAACTACATGAAGGAAAAATGAATTAAGTAGTTCTCTTGCAATTACTCAGTTACTCGCTTAACATGCTTAGGTTTTTTCGAAGATGATAACATTAATAACAACATACTAAATTCCAGGCATTGCGAGCGAAGAAATAGAAGTTGACAACATTTCAAACCGACTGTTGATATTTCTAACGAGATCATGGCAAGCAATTCACCAGCTTTCAAAACACTCCATAATATCTTAAAATGTTTTGAAGAGAGATTTCTGATCGCAAAATTCGTCAGCCATTGTCAGACATATCTAATGAAAGTAGCATGAAACATTTAGAGATGTGAGTCTGAAACAAAATATCTGCTTACCTGTACTGAGAATTTTTCTTCTGAATGGAACACTTTCGTCGCGACTTGACAAATGAATATTACCACCACAGAGAATATAGCATGTTCATAAATATCAACAGTTCCTGCAAAGACCGTGACCTTTAGGTTTACATGCTCTTTGGCTTCAACTCTCTGGAACGAAAAATTAATACAAATAAAATAAACAAGTACTAACAGGGGGTGGCCATGCCGTATACTGCTCAGGTATTTGTGCCGTTGTTGCTCGAACGTTTATACACTTGGTCACTGTATCCCATGAAAATTGTTTCTGCCGTAAGAGACAATCGAATAGCAGATATGCCGTGTTTATCTCAGTCTACGCTGATTGGAGAACACTATTTTGAAATAAAATTAAAACTCAACAACAGGATTGCGTTTTGAAACACATGTCTGTGAGTACTGACATCGCCTATTATTTGTGCATTGTTGAACTAACAGCCTACAGTATTAATACCGTACGAGGTGTTTACGAAAACCTTACTCGATCTACTCGATACTGTATGTTGGTCTACTATAATGCATTGTTATCGCAAAACTGGCATCTCCTGTATACTCCTACCTCAATGATACTAACAGAAGCAACGTGTCTATGGCAATGAGCTGGTCTATGGCGTCCGAATTCGTTAAGGGCTTGAAACCACAGAATCAACAAAAATGGAAAATTGTCGTTTTTATAATTTTTAATATATCTAGGACTCTATAATAACCATACCATATTAAAAAAAAATTGTCGCGTTTTGATTTGAAAATAAACCTTTCGCGCAGCAATTTTTTCGGATAGTATACTAAAATTAATTTCAAATCAAAATGCGAGTATTTTTGAAATTCGGTTATTATAGAGACCTAGATATTATCATATAAAATTATAAAAATACAGTTTTCCATTTTTGCAGATTTTGTGGTTTCAAGCCCTTATTTTTAATTACAACTCAAACTCCGCCCATTTACTTTTTCAGTGTTTACGTTATAAAGTAAATAAAGACTTCTGGAGCCATATGATTTAGGATTGTGAGCGAGAGAAGTATTTAATATATTGATAAAAAGAAACGATTTGATAAATTGTTTATTTTTATAACGTAAACACTGGAAAATAAAGTGGGAGAGAAGTGGGTGGAGTTTGAGCCCGACCGTCCTGATTGCAGCGCCAAAGACGCACAACACTTTCGGAAACTGCAACCATACAACAAGGGGGTCAAGTTTCCAGGCGAGTGTCCAGACCTGGGCTTAATAAACTTCAAGGTAACCAAATGTCTGCGAACTCCAACACAATGACAATCCAAAGAGAAAACAAGTACGATAAAAACATAATTTCGCTTTTGTTACTACTTGTTTAATCTATGGCCATGTGAGGAAGACAGTGGCGGGCGAACCACCGCAGTATTATCTCGCCTAAACGGCCTTCCATCACGTCATGGTATTATTAATCACCCGGCGTCAGTCATCCATAGTTCTACACCTTCCTCAGGGCAGAACACCCATAGTTATCATTATTGCATAAAAGTCTACACGACAAATTGTTGTAGGAACAATCCGATAGCACCGCCGATCAAACAGAACTGTTGTCCCTATTTTAACATAAGTATTGTAACTACTTTACTTCTCTTTAAGAATACCGGTAAGGTTTTTTTTTTTTTTTTGTATTTCATAAATACTTGTTTCTTCGTGATTAATAAATGTCAATTAAAAAGTGTTATTCTCCGTTCACTCTTACCTGAGTTTTAGAATAAACAAAGCAGATTATAAACAAACATGTCCGTTGACTGCCGCCCGCCGTGCACTGTGATCTTGCATAAGAAATATATCTTTGTTTTCTGTCGTGTACATATATATACACCACGCCGTCACCTTATAAGAAAGTTTTATTAATAACGAATATGTAATGTTAACAGACGCTGAAAACACAATCTATACGACACTATGCATTTGTTACTATATTGTGGTTAGCGGACGACACGTCCGTACAGTTGATTCACGAGTTAATTCACGATTGACGCACTGTTAAACGTACGAGTCTCTTGGCACACTTACCAGTAGTTAGAGATGTGCGATACTCTGAAAATACTAAAAGTTTAGTTTAATAACAGTTACAACTGTAAAAAATAAGCCGTATATATCACAAACAAATATAATATTTTATTTTCTGGAAGTATTTTTGGATACTAACACGTCAATGTTGTGGCTACTACGAATGGTTTTTTTTTTTTTTTTTTTTTTTCCGTATATCCATGTTCCGTTTCGGTTCGTCCGCACTAAAATTCCTTGATCTATTTTGTTCCGTCCTCTTGTCGGAAATGTTTACATGGTGACTACACCTGCTTATTAGGTAATGTGACGTTGGACGTGAACAGTGAAAGCCCTGGCACAATTGGCGTTGGTGTTGGTGGTTGATGTTGGTGACACTTGAAGTACAGGGAAGCATTTGTGAAATGGCACAACAGACTGCAGGTGGTTGATGGTTTGTCCCAAAATCATTTAACTCGCAGTTGGTGGTTGGTGTTGGTGTAGGCGGTTGGTGTTGGTGCGAGTTCAAAATGATGAACATTTTACCACCAACAGGACAATCAGAGGGAGTGTTGGCATCAACTAGCGAATCAGAGAGTGTATTGCTGTGTACTGCTACTGACCAATCAGGAAGTGTGTTGTAGATACCACCACAAAGCATAACAACACATGTGATAAAAAAATAATGCAAAATGATGGCTGAAAAGAGCACTGGCTTACTAATTTGTGCCGCACGTCAGAGACCAGCAGTCTTTAATAAAAAAAATTGTCAAATATAAACTGTACAGTAAAATATTAAGCAGATTTATTGGATGAAGAAGCAATTTTTATAACGTTATCTCTTTTTTTTTAACGTATTGTTGATAACGCCCTTCCTGCATACCACCTTCGATAACAATAACACATGTACCATAATTAATAATGTTAAACATTGCATCTTCAGCTATTTAGGTTTTTATAGTTGTCAACGAGGCCCGCTATCAATATATCAAGATCATTCCTAGACCGTTTTGTAATTCGCGGCCATTAAACCCCAAGGCCGCATACAGCTTAATCTACCCCCGTTTAAACCGTAAGTTATCCATAAAATCAAATGCTCGCCATTTTATTCTTAGTTTCTCTTCAAACTGGAATAGTGTGACGAAATTGTCGAACGGATTCGGTTACGTTTCTGTCACTTATGATAACAAGGTAGCGTTAAAATGCCAGTAACTGTAACTATAAACGAATACTTCAATTTGTAAGTGAATGCCACTAATTTAGTAAATAAGCATCGATTCACATGGAATAATGTCCTGAATCTACACAAAGCAAAATGACGCATGGGTAAAATACTGGACTTGCGTTCAAGGTGACCCAGGTTCGAATCCTGGTCTGACCATCCTTGCCGCTTCCTT
This sequence comes from Medauroidea extradentata, assembly GCA_003012365.1. Taxonomy (NCBI): domain Eukaryota; kingdom Metazoa; phylum Arthropoda; class Insecta; order Phasmatodea; family Phasmatidae; genus Medauroidea; species Medauroidea extradentata. The sequence continues at coordinate 49,399 of PNEQ01011552.1, read as the reverse complement.
TTTATGTTCTGTGTACCTGGATCTACTGGTTTAATTTGTAACAACGTCTTGCTAATAGTTTTGTTCTGTTTCCAAATTTCGTAGAGTGGAGATATTTTCACTCGGCGGAATACTTTCTGCACATGGTACTAGGAAAATTACTCTGCTTGCTTGATTTCATAAATTTCTAGCGAGCCATTTATGCCCTCAGGACTTTGCTGAAATCCTTAACGACACAGTATTCATTATATATTTCCGCTCACAGCAGGTATAGTCACTGCGAGTAGATCCAAGACAATTCACCATCCATTAAAAGCAGCACACCCTAGACCAAATATACGATTATTTTCGTAGTTCAAGCTTTTTACCAGAAAATACTAAAGTTAGCTTGATGAAACAAACTGTGAATTAAAATTACTTTTAGTGTCTATTGTTGATACGCTTTTCGTTACAGATATGCTTTTCATTACATTAAGGGTAAAACTTTTAATCACAAGTGTAAATTATATATATTTTTCTACGTGTCTAACTAACTATACACATTATATACCTTACAGAAAGGTTCACTCTCTCTTGAAAACTAAATTCCGTTGCGAAATTTTAGTTAGTTTCAACAGTTTTATAATATATTTGTGTGATATTACTTTAGTATGCTAATGATATCTTTCAAGTTTTATTGCTAAGGCTTCATCTTTCATTTGAAACTTTAATATTTAAAATCGGACAATTACGTCTCACGATATACTGCTGGTTACGAAGTATCCGGGATTCCAGCTATGACTCAACCTTGCGGTGACCGTATAATTTTACTGGAGAAAAATCTGTAGAAAAGTTTAGTGCATGTTTCTCTCTGAGTTTCACATAACATCCAGTTACTACAGTTTAAAATACGGCAGTTCGAAAAGGTTTTCAGTTATGTTGAAGGGCTTCGAAATAGCGTTTTAATGAGTATGGTGTCTTTCACAACGACATTCTGTCCTTAGCTGAAGTGTGTTTTTTGTTTTTTGCACATTGGTACTATGGGCCCGTGGGGAATTGTTTCGTAAACATGTATTTTTCAGCCCATTACAACATATCTGAGCGTGTGCCATTAAGATGCTCATGTACCAACGCATGAACATTGTTTTAGCGTGCCACATTTATTCTTTCGTACATGAAACCTCTTTATATACTTATTTCCAATATAATTTTCTACGAAAATAACACACATTTGAAACTATACTTCTGTGTTTTTTTAATGCATTACACTTATTATGAATCGCACACAAACACAGTGGATGGTAGCATAATATTTAAGCACTTTTCGTTATATTATGCTCATATATCACTGTGGCAAAACTAAAAATATCCTGGTTAAAAGACGTTGGTGAATTATTGAATTCCATCTCAGTGGAACCAGGTAAATTCTACGCATAATTTTATTGTAATACTTGATTTATAATAAATATTTACACAATCATCTTGTACAGTAATTCTATTTAATGTGAGGAGTATTAAGGGTCCCACATGCGTGGGTAATGAAGTTAATAAATGATTATCGCTCCATTCTGTCTTACAGCGTTTATAAAAACTCAGGAGGGTGGGTAGGGTAGAACAAAATTTTAACTTAAGGTGTGCAAGAAGTAACGCGAGTAAAGTTTACATGCTTTAAAGAAGTCACCAGAGAAGCTACTCGATCTACTCAGTGGCTGTTATCAGACGAAAGTTGCCCTTTACCCAAAAAAAAAAAAAAAAGGTAATAATTAAATAATTCACAATGAAGTTAAACTGAATGCACAGTGTTCGATATACCAACGGAACAACCACGGAACGAATATATAATATGGAAATGTGCTGGGGAAGTCACATTTTAGTAAAATACTTCAAATAATATGTGGGTTTTTAAATTCTTGTCATCTGTGAACTCTGGACAGCATTACAAGCGTATATTAAGCACATTTGGCTAAACTTTTCGGTGATTGACAAAACCTGATCACATGCCTGAGAAAACCTACCTTACTCCAGCTCGTGTGAGTTTTCATAACCGTCTTGGCCAGTCAACGTTTGCCGCATTCATTATGTAAACAAACAACAAGGTTCGGCGATTAGACCGCGCGTCCTTTGATGTGGGCGAAAAATGAAATCTCGGAACGGAACTTGACTCGAATGCCAAATATTCATCGCGCGAAGACGACCATCATTAACAATATTATACACACACATTCGACGAATGTTCGGTGATGCATACATACAGGCGACATTTTGCCGCGAGTGTTACCACGCCGCTGGTACATCGCTGTGTTATCAGGCGAACATCACTCGCTCGGAGGTTAACGAATACGTTCCTAGTTCTAGCCGCCCACTTCGCTTGCACTGCGTGCCGCCTTGGAGTTAGGCCGGGATTAGGATAACTTCACGTTCACGTATCACCACTTTATCACGTTCACGTGTACGTAATAATGATCAAGTGAGGTGCCATATTACAATCCTTCACGTAAGCCGTAAGCAGGCAATAAAAATATCGTGAAATATTTCGTGGATACATTGTACTTGCAATAAATGCTATACGTTTTAGTGAAACATATCTAGCGGCTAGTCAACGGTTTGTCCACCACAAGTTGTCGGACATATTAACCCTAAGGAGCTCGTGACCAGATAGAGAACTGTGCAGAAGCGAATATAAAAACATAATAACCAGGGGCGCGCCAATTATTCTGAAGGAGGGAAAGGTTTTGGGTGAGAAAAAAAAAGGGGGGGGGGGGGAAATACCAAAAATGTAACGTGGTTGGAACCTTCGGGTGTGATAGTCTACTTTTCCCGTTACAAAACAATGTCGTTCTCAAATTTAAATGTTGCGAAAGATGGAAGGAGGTGGGGGTGGGGAGGCAAGTGAGATACTTTACCCCCTCAGATTTACTTAAAAGATGTGCCCCCCCCCCCCCGCCTTCGTATTGGCACGACCCTGATACAGATAGCTGGCCGGTAGGATGTGTTCCTCATTATTGAGCTAATAAAGGAAATATCTGGTAACAGCTTGTTGATTCTATTATTAATATGCACCATAGATTATTTAATCAGATCACTTCTCAGCTTATTTGTAAGCATACTATGAGAATCGTTATCAGGCAGTAGGTTGGAAGCACTTGTGTCTCAGGTCAACAAACTATTGGTGATGCCATATGGGTCCTGTGTGCTCAGAATATGAGACATCAAGTGACGGTGCGCTACCCTAGTGGTTCTTTGTCCTGGAGTTTCATCAAAGCAGCTTAGTTGATGCCATGAGTGATAAAGGAGATATTCCTTCCCAGGCTCACGGTCGGGTTACGTGCTGCCAACATTTAGGTTTAATGGCATCTAACTTTTGAGTTTGCTACCTTGTGACTTCGCATTCGTACTTTGCAAGGAGGGAAGGTAGATAGAGGGATGGGCACATGATTTCAGAAACATGGATACCTCACAGGTTACTTCGTCTGTAATATACATCGTCATAGTTACTACTACACGATTACAGTCATAACTATCAATGGATCAGGAGTCTCCAGGGTGGATTTACAAATAGGATGCCATCTACAGTTAGCAGTTAGCTCGGGGCATGGTCTGAGGCTCGACGGAGACTACAGGAAGGGTACTAGGGTCCTGACACAGTGGAGAAGTACCATAGATAATCTGCCATAGGTGCCGTGGGTCCGTGGTGTCGCCTGCAAAGCTATGGAGAACCAATAACGGCCAAGCAAGCTGTAGAAAGAGCGCCATCTTTCCCTTTATCATGAACTAAAATACATTATTCTAAACCTCTTATGCGTTGATGTTTTCTTTGTCAGGGTTATGCTGTGCTAGTTACTCAGCTGTGGCATCTAGTACATACCAACTCGGAGATATTTTCTCAATCTGTGGTGTCTAGTGGAATGAGTTAATACAGATACTTTCGTTACTTCCATACAGGACAATAGAGCAACCACGTACCCATTTATTGTCGTTGTGACTTAGTCACCATTCTCAAACTAGCCTTGTAGTACTGTTCATGTAGACTTTATTATTTTTCTCACAAAGTAAATGTATTGTTTTTACATTTTACAATTTCAAGCAAAAGTTTAGTATCAGTATGTACTATTCTTCAAACTGGTTAAATATCAGCTGCTATTGGCCAGTCATGTACGCCGGTCAGTAAGTGCTGTACACAAAGAATCCCATGGAAAGGTACCTACAACAAATTTAACAATAATTAGTATAACTGATACTAACTGTCAAAAAATTATGCAAGATTATCACATATTTGCAAAAACACAGAAAGAGGTGCCTTAATGATCACTTAACAGACTCTCAGTAGGGAAGACCCGAGTTCGATACCTAATAGTCATCCTTACTTATTTTCCACCTGTTATTCGAAAATCACTCAGACGAATTCTGGAATGGCCCTTTACAACAGGCCAAAGCTGATTACATCCCCCTTCCTTATTACTTGAGGCATTTTATTTTTTCATCTCATAGTAATTCTCTGTCGACACAACATTATGACGTACTTACATACCTACTTTTTTTTTTGCATTTGGTTGAAAAAAAACACCGTATTTTATTTTTAAAATATGTTACTGTATTTTATATACATATTTTAAAGCTAGAAAATTTATATATATTTATTGTGTGCCAAAATTGTGTTACATTGTGCTGATGTATAGGTCACAAAATACGTTTGAAGTCGACCAATGCTATATGTTTAATATATGACACATTCTGTAACTTCTAGGCTACTGTGTCAGAGACAAGTAACATTATTTGGAAAAAGTGCATGACGCCAGCTGAGGATTGCATACACTAAAATTGCATTTTTACATTATCATTCAACAAGATGTTTTTCTCTTTTATAACTTTCATGGCTTTGTTTGGACAAAAAACGGTCAGGACTGCCCAGTAATCGCTTGCCTTACAACTACATAATGTACCTGAAATTAATTTGTCAGACTTTAACTACGTTAGTTTCAACATACACATGGTTAGGAGTAAACAGTGGAATTCAGTCGGTTAGTTATGAAATGTAATTCTATACTTGAGGTACAGGTTTAATGTTTTCAATATTGTTGCCACCAAAGTTTATTTTTCCAATTTGTCGGCAAGATTTAGTAGTGTTTATTTTGTAAGACCACAATATTTGTAAATGAATTTTTTTTTTTTCGTAGCAATGTAATTTTATAAAATTAATAAATTTAACAAATACAATACTATTAATTTATTAAATTACGTTTAGCTTAATTTTTTTGTGGAGTACGGATGATCAAACATGAGAAGGAAGAAACCAAACATTGCTTTCAAAATGGTTTGGTTGCGGTAAAACAATTTCATTCAAGATTTACCCTCGAAGCTGCTGTAAGTAGATTCTATGTCACATTTTTTAAAATGAAAGGTAGCGGTGTGAATTTTTTAAAATGTATACTTGTCTTTTCTGACATATTACTGGCAAAAATATGCACGTGCTAAGAACGTGAAAGAATAGTTGTACATCGTAATTTTAACATTCAAAGGCTGACAGCCTTTTAGAAATATAGGCTGCATATTATTTAAACTTACTGGTTGATTATTGTGATGATGTTAATGTGTAGGTATAGGAAGTTAGGCAGTGTTTAAATTTTAGGTTGTAATATCCTTCGTAATCGTTTGAGAGGAAGGGATTTTGGGAGTGTATTTTTTAAATGTATAACTCTTTAGGTATAGTTGATGATATTTAAAGCCTAACGATTTTCTTTATTCTTGGTTGCTCTTGAGATTATTTTACAGACCCTAACAGGTGTTAGGTGTGTTCATTGTCACGTATCAAGGTGTATATTTTCATTTCCTACATCTGCCAGTTTTTCAGCACCTGTTGGCATTAGTCAGAATTTTGCTGATGCTCTGACTAGTTAGTAAAATCAACCCATTTAAACCCTTTTTTACAACCTTTCTATAACGAACGTATTGTAACCGTGGGGCCGAAAAGGTGTTTTTACCTTATTTATAATTGTCGCCCCTTCATAAGGACCCTTATCTCGGGAATTGCGAGGGGTTGTTATAGCGAGGTTCTACGCTTGGAGTTATCTGGATTTGACGGCTTATCAGAAGTGAAGGGGAATATTCAGCAGTCATACTATTACATCAGTTTATCATTCACGAGCTGTCACATCTAGCCCTTCTGCCTTTCCGATGATGTGTAAATAATTTGGTTTTGCGTTTCGTGTGACGAGAATTTGGAGCAAAACGACTGAACTGAGCTGCAACGTCACCTCATGCTTCATTCATTGTTTTGGTTGTGAATTATTCAAGTTAAATGTTCATAACATCACCTAATTGTAAAACTTAGTAACTACATATTTTATTTATTTAGAGAAGAGGAGAGACAAAATAATGCATTTCTCCTACCGTGGAAAATCAATTTGATATGTATTTGATGCAACGTTGTTATAAAATAACTTATATTTACTTTAAAACAATATTTTGTGAACACTTCATTGTTTATATGTTTTAAATGGACTAATGGACTGTAATGTTGAAACACCTTAAAACGGAGTTATGAGGGTTTACAATTAAGGGGGTGATAAATGAACATAGTAAGTAGTTATGTTTTTAATTATATATGGCATCCTTGAGCTATATCAAGAAACTTGTGTCTCTCTTGCTTCTGCTGCCGCTATTTGAACATGTTTACTAGGGCTTTCTGAAGTGTTAGTTATATTATCGAATTTCCCTCTAGGGTCAAGAAAAGGGATGAGAAGAATCTACAGCAAGATAAACTTTCAATTGTGCCTGAACATGCGTCATAATTAAGTTCGTTTATTCTTCTAACTCTGATGACCAATATTACCCCTTACATATGATACGTACAGCATTGTTTACTTACTGTATTTAAACTGATTTTGGAGGAACAATTATCATTGAATCAATTTAGAGAACATTTCAGTCTCAAAATATAGGTTTTACTGGTCAGTGGTCACACTGTCTCTAACATACAAGAAACTAATTTTTTATGTTTTTCTAAAATAAGTTATTTTTTATAATGGACTGTATTAGTACCTCAATAGAGAATTATAGGAGCTGAAACTTTAAGTCAAAGTGTATATTTTTAATTATTTGGTGTTACGTTCACTTTATGCAAACTTTTTAAAATGCAAAATAATTGTAGGTTATTATCGCAACGAAAAAAAAAAAAAAAAAAAAAAAAAAAAAAAAAAAAAAAAAAAAAAAAAAAAAAAAAA
>PNEQ01011552.1:30937-42121 GCA_003012365.1 Medauroidea extradentata | reverse complement strand
GGTGAGTCGAGTTATTTCAAACTTGTGCAATATTAGAATGAGAACAAGTACCTTCGAAGGGGAGTTATAAATGAGCACGTGTGTGGGAAGTTAACGCAAGTGAATAAATTATACAGGATTACAAGAACACAAGATTGCAAGTGTGCAGGTGCTGATAGGATAGGCCAATTACGGGTAAGTAAGTACACTTGGTTGAATAGTGTAGAAGGTAGATAAACTCTTTTTTACGACTGTAAGAATAGTTAAGATGAAGGCAGTCTGACTGAATTGTCCAGTTGTCATCGGGGGTATTCTAATTCTATAATACAACAATGTTCAAATAAAGAAAAATTGTGAACTTCTTATATTAGTATGTGTAATACTTCACTGGTTCAGACGTGGCCAGTATGGTCGTGAGTAATGCGTATATCTTACTCCAAATTGTATTTAATAAGACAGTTGATTACATAACTGTAGTGGATAATCAGGAAACAGGACAAGGAAGGAATTATCCTTCAAGGTTTATCACTGAAGTCTCAGACTGTTTTAATCTGGGATTATAATTTAATAATGTTTTCCCATCCTTTTTTTAAAGTACGTTTTGTGTAACAAAATTTTTCTCAAGTTGTAAATATTCTATAAAATATTAAGATCATTAAGACACTTAAAACAAAATTTGACTAACGGTTGTAACCTTAATGGTAGGTGCTCGATTGTCTGCTATAGTTGATCAAGGCGTGATTTATGATTTGATAAATACTCTTTCTTAAATAAAAACATGTTGAAGAATTCCTTAAAAGTCAAATACCAGCAGCAGAGATACATTTTTACAAATTTTTGGACACTGTTTTAAATTTTTAAAAATGTTATGAATTATTTTGACTTGACATTTTATGTAGTTTTAGACAAGGAATAAATTTAATCCAAGAAACAACTAATGAGGTAAAATACAGTTAAAATTTGTTTATGAAGATACAAGAATTTGAGATTGTTGAAATAGTAGCATTAAAGACAACTACTAAATTAACAATGGTGATCACGCAGTCCAAGTTATAAGCAATAAATTTCACAAATATAGAAGTTTTTAAATGTATTAAAATTTAATGTTGTGATTTTTGTGATAATCTTACCAATATGACTGTGTCTCATCCTCGTACTTAACCCACACATGCCTTTAGTTAATTTGTGGGCTAGGTGGGCTTTTAGTTAGTCGGCATAAATACTGTTATCCTGAGGACAGAAACAATATCAACATTAGGAACCAGCGAGAAAAAAAAAAACTATTCATAAACAGTATTTTTATTTTTGGCTATAGTGAGAATGGAAAATAAGTAAAATGAATAATTTCCATCTGAGCAAAGAATCATTCCTACAACAGGCAAGTATTAAATAATTATTTTGTAATGTAATTTGCCCTCGTTCATATCACACCATTCCACATAATTTTTTTCCACAAGTGAAGATTTGTTTTTAATTATTGGAGAGAAGAGATGATACATACAGATGTACCTAGGGTACGTGCATCATAATATGTCATAAAAGATCACAAAGTTTTGGTTTGATGAGCACCTTTTTTTTAAACTAACATATAAATGGTGGAGTAAAATTTAATGTGACAAACTACTGCATAAGCCTACTGGGTTGCTACAAGACAGGAATTTTTTGAATAACAATTCCGTTTGCAAAGAAACACATGGCGAGTTTAATGTTAACTACTGTATTAAACTAAATAAATATATAAATGGTGACAAACATAATTTAAAATCCTATTACCATTAACACTGCAACTTTGTAAGGTTGTAACAGTGATTATTTGTGCACTACAACTATAGATTGGTATTGAAGTGAAGGATGTTAGCCTGCAGTGTGCATGTCAGTGTAGTGCCTATTTACTCATGCATTTGGCCAGCCATATGAGAGACAAAATGAGGGGCCTCTCTGACATTCAGTAAAGGCAGATAAAACGTGCGGTTACATTAAACAAGTACGTGAAAGGAAAATTTGTTAGGTGTATTGAGAGCAAAATTGTACAAAGTGCTGAAGACATACACATATCGTGCAAGACGTTATAATCAAAGAGTAATTATGAGCGGAAACGAGTCTTCATTGATCGGGATCCAACAACATTGTAAAGGACTGCCAACAAGAACGATAGAACGAATGCCGCACAAATAAAATCAAAACTCCACAAGCATCTCGAACGATCTGTCTCTGCAAACACAGTCCGAAATGAGTTCCATAAATTGAACATGTGGCACGGCCAAGAATTTGTTAGTATGACAGAAGTGTCACCACGTCACTAATGATAAGGTAAAAGTAATAAAGTCCAATGAGTTGTCTTACGACTTGTTCCAAACAATAGTTATGGTTCTTCCATAAAACTTTGGGTACCTCTGTAATGTTGCTTGCTTCAAATTCAGAGTATTCTTCCGGACATTTGCGATATTTAAAGATATAAAGTATGGTTAAGGATTACATGGACTTTTAGGTAACGAAATGTAACCCTCTGCGTAGGTACCACTTTCTTCAGGCATTTCCTGGCAAGCATGCAGATGAACTTCACAACTCTCCTGCCCCACCCGATTCCCTGAGCATTTCTGATCTCTTCTAGAAGAGAGGTTTGACAGCATATATCCTTCCCCATCATTGCTGATGAAAAAAAGTGTTGCACCGAATGACAAAAGTAAACAATTAGTATTGGAACTATTCACGAGTTGTTTGCGTTCATTGTGCAATGAATTGTAGCTGCGCAACAGGTGTTCCAATTGTTATCTTTTGACATCCAGTGTGTGTATATGTTTATTTAAATATACACTAATATATACAGTATGGGTGTGTGTTTGGTAGGGGCAGTTGGAGTCGTAGTGTTGTTGTGGTCAAACCACTTAGCTCCCACAAGGATGATCTGGGTTTGATACCCAGTAAGGTTCCGCCTATTTTTTGAATTTTTGTATGAAAGCAGACGTTGTTGTTGATTGGCAATCTGTCAGGGCTCCATACTTATAACACATGTCCTCACGAATTCTCAGAACCTTTATATTAACTGCTGACCAAAATATCTCTACTCCACATACTAGGTGCAATTTATGTTTTGAATTACTCGATATCAATAGAGACAATTTTCTTATTTGTTGGATTAGTTTCAGCCATTTAAGATTTTATGAACATCCCATGGCCAGGAAATGGATATTTTGTTTATCCTAGAACATATTTAACTGACTATTTAGTTAATATAGTTATAAGAAAATATGGAGGAATCATAGGTAGCATCACCTTTTCTACAGATGATGTTCCCGGCAAGGTCTTGGCCAATTATTTTGCACCCGCCTGACCTGCAGTCCACACCGTTATTCATGTTGTTCACATTGGATCTGGTGTTGCCCTGTAACAAAGACGTTCATGGAGGAATACTCCAAACATTCCTCCCTTAACTTTATGTTATTTTACATTAATAATGGTTGGTGTATGTACTTTAGAAATAGGAGATACTTTTCATGTTTTATATATATATATATATATATATATATATATATATGAAATTGAAATGACTGAATTTAACAATACTGTTTAAACTTTTTGAGAGCGACAATGCGCAAGGTTTGATGATTTGTCAGAATGCTATAGCAGAGTTTTATCTCACTTGGTTTCTTGCATACCATAGCTGCGTGTATCAATTATTAGATTTGCTTATAACGTCTAGAACAGTCACCTGAAAATATTAGCGGTTCTAACATTATTATGCGATCAAATGCCAACACAGAGAGGAAAGGAACAGAGCATAGAGTACGTAATTTGCATAGGTCTTGGTGGAGTATTGTGGGCGTGCAAAGGATCTGGTGGTTACAAAACTATGGGAAGCGAAACATGTGGTTCAGGTGGGTCATATTTCATACAGTAAAATGGTATAATTTTCTTGCTTAAGAATAGCAGCCAAAGAAACTCACACGTGTGTATACCCATTTAAAGTCTTCTAGCAATATTTTAAAGCTTATTTTATTGCGTTAGACCGAGCGAAGTGGTGCAACGGTAACGCATTGGACTTTTGTTCGGGAGGACCCGGTTTTGATTCCCAGCTACTGCCATCCTGATTTCGGCGACTTTCCACATTTTCCCGAAATAGCTTAAGGCGACTGTTGGGATAGTTAGTTCCTTTACATTTACTATCGCCGTCTTCTTTACTTGATACTCCCCGAGTAAAGTTGTTTGTAATCGTTCCTAACGAATTCGCATCCACGAGACGTACAGTCGAGTAAAAAAAAAAAAAAAAAAAAAAAAAAATACCGTGGACAAAAATGGTGGCAAAGGGTATTCTTGTGATCATTTCTAGGTGTGAAAATCTTATATCGCGCCTAATAAAATGATAGGGTTTCCACTAAACGTAAAGTGATATATCTGCGAGGGACTGCTAGACTGTATACACGAATTTCCCAACGCTCTTGAGGATGATAAATATGGAGTACTGTGTAAGTGTTGGACGAGGAAGGGAGGAGTATCTTGAGAAGTCTCGTCGGATGACGTCAGCGTCTGCCACTTTGCCCGCATGAGAAAATCGGCAGTAACCCGGCTGAGCTCAAACCTTACACTAGGCGCTTCCAACGTACAAAATTCGGTCTAAATAGGGACAGTTTTTTTTGTAGTTATGACATCTTAAACTACGTATTTATAAGTCATCCATCTAGAAAGTTGCAGCAATATTTTAAATAAAAATTTTTCACAAATATTATATTTTGTGCAGAAAATACGGCAGAACATTACTTGTAAGCTATACTAAACAGAAATGATGCTCTAAAGTAGATAATTTTTTTTAAACAATTGTATAAATTGATACAAGGTCAATGCAATACTGTACACTTCAGATTGTGCTGAACACAAACTACACATCGAAAGTCCGAAAACTTTGTGCGACGCAGATTTTGACCCACTGAATTTGCTTTTCATATGATTTCAACTATATATGTCGACGCTTTAAAGCGTGTTGTTTTTTTTTTCAGGACACACATTAAGTTTACTTTCTTTTGTAAACGAGTTCACATTTCACCTATTATTCAGACATTACTGACCTAATATACGGACAGACACAATTTATGTCTGTGGACAGTTGTAATCGAGCACAGTTGCTAATTTTTTTTAAAATTTTCTTGTCGAAATCTGGAATGTTTGTGTTCAAGGTCAGTCTCGCCAGTGTGATCATACTCTAGAGCATCACGTTATTTTTGGAAAATAGTTTCTCTTACATTGCTGAGAGGTATTGTTTCCACCTTCTTGGGTCCACACAACTGTGGATGGTTACAGGAAATGCTCGGAGGACATGGCAAACATGGAGGGCAGGGAGAGCATGGTGTACATGGTTGGCAAGGAGAACAAGGGGCACAAGGAGCGCATGGCGGGCAAGAATCAGGGCATGGTGGGCATGGAGGACACGGCACGCATGGAGCGCACGGCGGGCAAGAATCAGGGCATGGTGGGCATGGAGGACACGGCACGCATGGAGCGCATGGAGAACAAGGAGCGCACGGCGGGCAAGAATCAGGGCATGGTGGGCATGGAGGACACGGCACGCATGGAGCGCACGGCGGGCAAGAATCAGGGCATGGTGGGCATGGAGGACATGGCCCGCATGGAGCGCATGGCGAGCAAGGAGAACACGGTGGGTAGGGAGCGCATGGTGGGCAGCATGTTGGACAGCGTGGCACGCACACGGTTGTTGTCTTCATGATTACAGGTCTTGGAGGTGGACGTGGCACGCAGCGTATCACTTGCAGAGGTGTACACACTGTCTGGGTCTCTCTTCTGATGGTAGTGGGCTTTTCTTCTTTCTGTTTTGATGAATTGGAGCTGCTACTGTAAACATACTAACTCGAATTAGATCCATCTATCTGTATATATATATCTATGACTTCTACAGCAAAAGTATCGGTCACTGGAAAATTAAATCGTTAGCTGGGTAATTAAAGTGTTTGAAATAGAAAATATATACTAAGATAATGCTTTAAAATAAATTCAAAATATTATTTTCTTATTTTAAATAATTTGACCTGAGAAAAGAACACAAATGTAAGTTTGCAGTAAATAATACCAAAGTAAAACATAGAAATTCTAAAAATAATTTTCATTTTTTTTTTTTTTTTTGTTCTTTCAAAAGTGAAATAGTGTGCATGTATTAGGGCCGTAGCCAAGATTTTTGTGTATGAGGGGTGGAGGAGGGGTCGGAACCCGGGAATGTTATTAAGTAATACCGATCAAGCCCAGTAAAGCTGGGGGTAGGAGGGTCCTTCCCTGGGAAAATTTGGATTTCAGAGTGCGAAATGGTACTATTCAAGGATGGTACCTACGCGCTTCAAATGCGTTGTAATGTGTCGAGAATTACGTTTTTTATGAAATAATTCCACGTGTGCCCATTGTACCAACGTACAAAAAACACTTCGGAAAAGAACGGACTGTCACTGATAGGACACCATGCTCATTAAAGATACTGTTTTGAAGCCGTCTAACACTGCTAAAACCGTTATTTTCTGACTTCCTTACTTCAACATGTACTAACCGGATGTATGTGAAACTCAAAGAGAAACATGCACTGTATTTCACTACAGACTTTCCATCAATAACCTTACATGGTCACCGCTTACAGTCCTAGCTCCGTCTCCTCTGAGCCTCTAACGTATTGGTAGGCAGAACCCTTAAGGGCGTTCAAGTGCGATAAAATCATATATATATATATATATATATATAATGAAATAGTGTTAATTTTAAAGACGATACTTGTGAGTACAGTTTCCTCTTACGAAACAATTTAGCTCGCATAGTTTTCTTATAACGGTGCGTCAAAGATAAGATTTGCTTGTTACGCTGCCATGTAAATAGTAAAAACCAATTGACTTGTTCAAATTAAACAATTCACGGTTAACTAACATTCCATGAGCTACGCAACAAATCATTTAGAAGCCCATACGTAATATTTTGAATTAAAAAAAAAAAAAAAAACCGCATAAGGAAAAGAAAAAATTTTAAACTGAGAATTTTTTTAAAACACAAAAATAGTTAACTGAAAGTTTATTTTAATACTTTGTTGTATAGCCCATGACATATTATTGCACAGTGAATTATTTCGTTTTGGTAAGTCAAGTGATATTTTACTATTTGCATAGCAGCGTAACATACAAATTTTGACTTTGATGCACCAATATGAGAAAACTATGAGAGCTAAAATTGTTTCGTAAGAGTAAACTATACTCACAAGTATCGTCTAAAAAACTAACATGATTTCATACAAATATAAAATTATGGAATTATCGCACTTGAACACCCTTATGCAGCTTCCGTATGCAGAGGGATAGTCTGGACCCCATGTCCACCCCTTCCCTCTGGCTAGGCCCCTGCATGTATACACTAGTCAACCCCGTGAAGATGCCGGACCCACATTTGTTCCCTGTAGGGTATGAAATAAAATTATACCGATTTTCATTAGTTACACATTTATCTCAGTGCACGTAATTTATACACAAAAGTTGTGTTTTCTATTTTGCTGTTATAAAAGCCTACATAATTCTTATTAGAAATTTTCTACATAAGGACATTGATTTGATACGTTACGCCTACGGATTGTACTGGCTTGCTATTAAAATTTTTCGGGTATATAGAAAACATAATTTTATTCTTAAAATAAAACTGATGGTACCATGCCATTAAAAGTTAAATAATGAATAATGGAAGAACAACTAATCATTTATCAATTTTGCATATTTTTGAACAACTAATAAGTAGCGTGTATCTGAAAGAAAGTTAAGAACAGTAATCCTACTATTCATTGTGAGTAAAGGCTCGAGCAAAATCGACATGATTTAAATATATAATGTTACTTACACAGTATAATATGGGAAATAGTCCGAAAAAAATCGGCGTAAACATATATGAAGAAAAAAATTATTGTCCGACCAATTAAAAAAAACTCTACAAATTAGAAATAACGTGTTGTTTATTTGTTTGTTTCTCATTTCGTTGAGTACTCTTGTGTGGTTGTAGCCACAGGGCTATGGAACACGTCAAGAATTTACATTGATAACTACCAAGTTATCTAAGCACTAAACATGAATCCACAAATTAAAACAGTATAACAATGCTATACAAATACAGTAGGTCTCAGATTACACTGTTATGCATAAGATAATTACAGGTTATTAATTTGGTTTATGTTACAGCCAGGTCAAGCATTGGAATCTATTAAGAACACAAAAAAAATACAGGTAATATCCTACAAGCTAAAATTCATATACAAGTCCATCATTATTATCTACAATAATTTTTTAATGTGCTCATATGTTTAAACATTTCCTCTGTGCTGTAGAATACCTGATTGTTAAGCATTACATGTACGGGTTTGACAAATCATTTATAATTTTTTTGAAGAAATCAGTTTTGACAATCTATTGTACATATTCATAACTTCACTGTAAAGGCTTTTTTTTTTTTTAAATAAGGCACTTCCATGTAGAATTACCCTTAATTTGTATGCACTTATTGTAATGTGTTGATGTACATCTTCACTTGCCATATATGTATCTATATTTTGCTTGAAAAACTAGAGGGCATGTATGGTATACTCTGTACGGAAGGATTTTATTTTATGCAATTTAAAAAGGGATCTACGAGAGGTTTTTGAAATGAGATTAGCAACAATACGAAGTACTTTCTTCTGAACTTTAAAAATTTTGCTTACATTACCAGCATATCCCTAGAATTGTATTCCGTATATCATACCTAAAAGGAAATATACTCAGTAGATCATTCTTAAAGTATTTATGCCGAAAATATTTTTAATGCTGGCAGAATAAAACAAACTGAAGGTAACTTATTTTCTAATTTTCTGAATATGTTCACCCCATGTTATTATCTTATCTATATACAATCCTAAAAATTTTACAACTGATAATTCTTAAATTTTCATTTTTTGTATTTATTAAATATCGTTCCTTTCGGTTTATTTTGTTTAATAAATTGAGTTATATTTTCATTAATTACCAGTTTAATAACTGGAAACCATTTTATAACGAGGTTAAAGTTGTGTTAATTATTTGCCTCAGCTTTTCCGGATTAGTCCCCGCCAGTACGAGACTAGTATCATCAGCTAACAGTGTTGTACCTCCAGTTTCTAAGTTTATTGGGAGGTCATTAATATAAAGCACGAACAAGTGGTCCCAATGTGTTCCCTTGTGGAACACCAGTTTTCATAATGTCCCAACATGATGTTAATTTAATACCATCTGTGCTTTCTAATTCAGCCATTTGAGATCGGTTGTTTAAATAAGTCTCAGGCAAATTATATGCTCTCCCTCTGATACCTAATTTGTTTAACTTATATAGCAAAATATCATGGTTTACTAGGTCAAAGTCCGTGGCTAAGGCACAGAATACCCCATATGTACACTGCAAAAAAACTTCCTAAAATGTTTAGGAAGTAATTAACAGTATGGGACAGTTACCATACTTCAACATTGTGTAAATATGTAAACTTTTACAGTTGTTACAATACAAGTCTGGTAACTTCAGTATACATTAGACTGTTTTATAAAAAAGTTTAGGAGTGCTACCATGGATGTCTGGGAAAAAAATAGTACCATACCTACTTTCTTAGCGCTCATATACGCAAGCCTGACAAATTTACAAACTATTTTTTAGAGTGTGTATTAATTTTTATCAAGAGCCTATATATTACTTTCTTAGTTAGTTGATATACTGCTGTTAAGGTTGATTTATTTTCTGGAAGCCGATCTAATCCTTACAAATTATGTTATTGCTGTCTAGAATGTCAGATAATTTGTTATATAGTGGCCTATCCTTTCATATATTTTTGAAAAAAATTGGTAGGATTGCGGTTTTTTCTCCTTTTTTATATATTGGCAAATTTTTCGCAATTTTCAATCGATCTGGAAATATTCGTTGGGCAAACGATTGATTAATTAAGGAAATAAACGGTTTAAGTATGTTTTCGTTGCAAGATTTAATAATCGTATTAGAAATACCATGGGTATCCTGGGTTGTTTTATTTTTTAGTCCACGTATAACTTTCTCAAGCTCGCGTTTAATAACTGACCGCGGTACAAATTGTGATGTAGGTAATGATTTTATTTGACTTAATTTATTTAATTTTATTGAAAGTGCCCTGGGAATATTTTTCTTAGCTATAGCCTATTCTCATTGTGGACGTTTAAAATATTTGCGATGTCTTCTCCACAATCACTTAGTTTTTCATTTATTTTTATTTAAATATTTTCTTGTTCTGTGGAGTTTTATGACCCAGTTTATTTTCCACATATCTCGAGATCTGTCCATGCCCTCTCTTACTTTTTAACTGGCAAACTTATTTTTTGCAGATTTCACTATCCTACGATAAATTAATTTATATTTTTCGTAATACTCCATAAAATTATCATGCGTTACTTTACTTTACTTGCATAAGTCCTTTATTTTTTTTACTGGATATGATAGTTCCTGCACTAATCCACTTGTGTCTTCTAGTTAGATTAATTAATTTATTTCATTTATTTCTGCAAAGAGTCACACAGGTTAGGGATTGCATTCACAAAATGTGTCTCCCCTTGAGCAATAATACTCCAGACAGGTAAATTCCCAAACGTATTAAAAATTGCTCAAGTAATACCCCTTCACAAGGCTGGAGCAAAAACTGTAATAAATAACTATAGACCTATGTCTGTCTTAAGCGTGTTAAGCAAAATTTATGAAAAAGTAATACACAGCAGACTCACAAACTTTTATGAACCCACAAATTTTTTGTACTCCCATCAATATGGCTTTAGAAAAAAACTATAACACAGGATCTGCTGCCATGTCGCTGGTGCATGAAATACAGACAGCTGTAGACCTAAACAAAATTGCAGGTTCAATCTTCGTAGATTTACACAAGGCATTTGACATGGTCAATCATAAAATACTGCTAAAAAAGCTGGAAACCAGTGGGATTAGGGGCATTGCATTACAATTAATGGCTGATAACCTAGAAAACCGGGAACAGTTTGTGAAAATAGGACATTGTAAAAGTAGAACAAGGAAAGTATTTTGTGGCGTACCACAAGGCAGCGTCCTGGGGCCCCTCTTATTTTTAGTATTCATAAATGATATAGGGAGACTGAAGTTACATGGTACACCGCATCTGTTCGCAGATGATACAGCATTGTTCTACAAAGCTACAGA
>PNEQ01011552.1:0-30837 GCA_003012365.1 Medauroidea extradentata | reverse complement strand
CCAAAACACAGCAATACAATAGATACAACTACTCCACTACAGATAAATAAAACAAATATTAAAAGAGTAAGTTATGTAAAATATCTGGGTTTGTATATCGATGAGAATCTAAATTGGAACACTCACGTAAAGCAAGTAACAAAAAAAGTGCTGCCAGTAGTAGGTGTGCTGTGGAAGCTACAAGGAGCTCCTACAGATACCAAGAATATAATTTATAACTCACTAATCAATAGCCATATACAATATCTGATTATGGTGTGGGGATCAGCTAATAAATCAGTTCTCTACCCACTACAAATAGCCCAAAACAAAGCAATTAAAGCAGTCCATAATTTATCTCATTTCACTCACACAAGCACCATGTACCACTCCTATAAAGTACACTCCATCAGACATTCATATAAGTTAAATCTTCTTACTTATATACACAACAATTGTTCCTCTAATGGTAAAACTAGACACTCATACAGCACAAGACAAGCAAGCAATAAATTTCTCCACAACATAAGGACTGAATTTGGAAGGAAGGCATATACATTTCAGGGGTATCAACTGTATAATGAACTGCCAGAAAGCCTAAAAGCCTGTAATTGTACTCAATTTAAAAAACATCTTAAAGAACATTTACTTAAACAACTAACATGAAAAGCAGAGCAGATATTGTGTGTGTAATTGTGTATGTATGAGGAACATGGGCCCTACTAATCATATACCTAATTATGCCCATACAGCAAATATTTCTATCTGTTATTATGTGTTCTTGTGCAACTTGTTGTTAATTTGTTTAAATTATATGTTCTTGGGCATTATGTTTTTATTTTATTTAAAATTATCTGTTCTCGTGCAATTTGTTATGTTTAAAGTATGTGTACTTGTGCAATTTCTGATGTTATTTTGTTTAAATTATGTGTTATCGTGCAATTTGTTATGTTTAAATTATGTGTTCTTGTGCAATTTGTTATGCTTAAATTATGTGTTCTTGTACAATTTGCTATGTTTTTGTGCAATTTGTTGTTATTTTGTTTAATTAATGTGTTATTGTGCAATTTGCAGTTATTTTGTTTATTTATGTGTTAATGTACAACCTGTTTATTATCTTGTTTAAGTTAACCTAGAGTATAAAATGTTACAAAATATAGTGTTTTAATAATTTAGCCTACAATACATAGGCTTAGTGATATAGGTTGCATTCTCAGTATGTACAACCTGCCTACAATATGTACAGCCATAAAATTGTAATAGATCCCCGAAAGAGCAATGCTCAAGGGGATTAAAAGGATTTGTAATTTAACCTCTATATAAATATGTGTGAAAATGGGAATAAATAAAAAAAAAAAAAGTTTGCTCTAGTTGGAGACGACACCTCTAAATTAACAAGGTAAAGCAGTAGGCAGTAAAGAGAGAGTACAAGTAGCATAACTGTACAATATTGTTGTAGCATATCAGTTTTAGACACATACATTAGTATATTAAAAACCCGATAGAAGCAGATCAGTCTTAGTTGGACACACGAAAATATAATAATAATGTTAATAATAGTAACAGTGACGTGGCTTATTCGGACCTTTTACAAAAGAAAATACAGAATACAGACATACTAAGTGTACAAAGATAAACATGTTGGTTTAACACGCACACATACACAATATATAGCAATAATAATAATAATAATTATTATTATAGGGACAGGACATAATTGCACCTTTTTTTTACCACCAGGCATAACTGTATATTACAAAATAATAAATATGGGCTATATCATACATTCATGACCATTAAATTTCTAGCTGCAGAGTTTGAATTTTATTGAATTGATAGAATATTACTCCAGTTAGTAATTTCTTTAATCAGCTAAGATTTTATTCTACTTGAATATACCTTTATTATTTATTGTTTTAAGTTCTTTGGGAAGTGAGTTACATAGTTTGTAGCCAGCAAAGGGTAGGATAACTAGGCCATAGCTCGTATTGATATGCTTTAAGTATAGGACATCAGATATTCGGGTGGAATTTGAGTGCGAAAGGCCTGATCTGAATTTATTTCCAGATATAATTTGATGTAGTGTGTCAAGTATGTTCAGAGAATATAATCCTTTGATAGGTAATATGTTGCTATTTATGTAAACGTATTTAGTGTGATGATATCTAGACAGTTCAGTGCTTTGTTTTGAGCTGTTTGCAGAGTTTTAAGCGTGTTTAGTTTGGCTGTACCCCAAACAAGACTCAAATACTGAAGGTGGTGTTTACTATATGTTTTAATTTTTTTTTACAGTTATTGGAAAGGATTCTTCACAGGAAAGTAGAAATGTTGTTGAGAATTTACTGTAGTTTTCCGTTAAAATTTTTGTTCCATAACAAGAAACAATTTCGTGCCAATAATTCTTCTTGGCAGGCATAGAAAACTTGGCGTAAAATACTCAATGATAACCACCTTCAATGCCTGCCAAGCAAGTTACACTATGTAAGGCATGGAAAGTATTTGATACGAACGTCACCATTAGTATCACATATATTCACTTTCTTATGTTCTTATGAGTACCATGTCGATTGTGAACGGGACATATAAAAATATAGGTGATACTATGTTACAGGATGATTCGAAATTCGAATAACAACGTGCAGTACTGGTAGAATACCGTTAGAGGAACAACACATGCTAGTAAACATGGGACTGGAAACCAGTAACAAAGTTGGGATGCAGTAGCGATACATAAAAGCGTCTAATTAAGGACTGTTTTACGCTAGTCATTATGTCAGAGTTCATTTTGATGTTTGTCTGATGGACAAAATACAGGAAGGAAAGGGGAATTAAAAATGACTCTTGAAACAATTCAGTTACTCGTTAAACATGCTTATTTAAGATGATACTACAATTGAAATATTAATTTCAATCGTGTAAATATGAAAATTAGCACTTTTATATTGAGAACTGTATCCCACTGCGAATGAAGAGAGAAAATATTTGTGACAAGAACACGTAAGCGACTCACCTGTTTTCAAAACAATTTATCATATCTTGAAATGTTTTGAGGAGGGATTTATGATCGCAAGATGTCTCAGCCATAGTGAGAACTATTTGATGAAATATTACACGAAAAATTTGGAGATGTAAGTTTAAAATAATTATGTACTGCTCACCTGTACTGAGAATTTTTTCTTCTGTGGGAAACACTTTCCTCAACGACGTGACAAATGAATATTATAACAGAGAACTTAGCTTCGAATAACCGTGGAGTAAATATAAGACAGTGATAGCACAGAACAAATAAATTGTTAGCATTATTTATTCTGTGGCAATAGTAAGTAGTCTTCTGCGCATTGGGCAAATATATCACGTTATCGTAGGAAAACAACATACATTTTATTTATTTTTTAAATTCCAAAAACGCTAAAGAGGACAATGATCCTTTAAATATCAATACAATATTAAACTGCTGTATGATGTTTCCCTTTTTTACATTGTGTGAAATAATATTTACAATAAAACTATGAACAAGTTTCTTTTCTTACAGCAGTCTATATTCAACGAATAATAATTATATTGGTAATACATTTTAAAAATTATTTTGTACACTTTATCATTTATTGATTTATTAGAAACTATTTTGTATACATACTAACATTGATCTCCTTAAGCAGAAGTTATTCTATGTAGAGATACACTTATAGGATATACATAAAATATGTCAGAAGAAGTACAAATCTATCACATTTGACAGTCAGTAACTTGTAACAAATTCCTTATACAAGGTATTTGCTGGAATATTATAATTAATATATTAAAGATCAGTAAGAACTTAAAATGTATAAATTACTATAATAGTACCAGCATATAATATGGTATTTAAAAGTTGCACATTATATATGTATTGTATATTAATAGCACATTGACACGCAGATAAGAAGTTGACACTGAAATTTAGTAAGCATTAGGAGTAGAATTTAGTATTAGCACAGGTCACAGACAATAGAAACTGGAATCACCATACACTCTGTAATATAGTAGGCCTAACTTAACAGAAACAAAACCAAGGTAGTACACCAAGGAGTATATAAGGGTTCATATATGGTGGACAAGTTATTTTTTACGCACTCTAATGGTATAAGTATCAAGTGACAGGTTTTGCTGAAAAGAATACGAATAAAATGACGTCCGCATTCAGCTCTTCGAGGAGATGGTATATAACTGCCCGGCTAAACGGTAAGACTTAGCGTGGTCGTGTCTTAACTGTCTGGGCAAATTCTAGCTATGGTGAAAAAAATCAATAATCAAACGAGGAACTGTGTTTCTATAGCTACAGTAAGCTTCAAGCTGAAATAAGTGGCGCATACAAGTCTAGGCGAGGCCGTGCCGAGGACTGTGTGTATTAAACATGATGTGAACGAACCACCTCAGGACACCGGGGCGAACCATGTTGTATATTAGCTCTTACCCTTCTAAACGAAGCTCTGGAAGGGTCGACGGATATTTCTTCGCGAGGAACAACATGGGGGAAAAAAAAACTAAAATATAAAAACTAAATTATAAGTAAAAAATTATTTTCAAACTAACTTTCAATTAAATGCTCGAAAAGAAGAAAATAAACTTTAAATTAAATAACATTCATAAATTTCTTACGTTACACAATTTATATGATATAAAAGCTTGTCGTGAGATTTACCTATGTGGATAAACAAGAATACTTGACATAAGTAATTCTAAGAAAAAAATACGTTTCTTATGAAATAGGTAAATCTCGCGCCAAGCTTTTATGTTATACAAATTGTGTAATGTAATAAATTTATGGGTTCCATTTAATTTTAAGTTTACATTTAAATAACAGCTTGTTTTTAAATTGTTCTGCACTACTAATTTATTTAGAATGTTCCTGACAGCACTGGTCAATAGTGGACAGTGAAAACTATATAAATTTTTGAAATTGGTGTGGTTACATTACAAAAAAATAGCTTGAACATAATAACATAGACAGGTAGTTCGGTCATCAAGCGTTAGAATGACAAATATGCTAGTTGAGTCAACTCTGCAGCAGGATATGTAGCTATAGCTTTCCACGCGAAAATCAGTCGTAAGTTTGTCCCTGCCACTAACAGCGACTTCGTCTGGGTCTTATTTATAGTCACAGCAAAGTTGATGTTGTGTGTCAAATACAGATTGTTAAATGTAAGAAGGTAATTGAATGAAATACGTAGTTTAAGTGGTATTACGACTGAGTTCCCTCGAGCACGAACACTGGTGATGGTGCCCGCAATAACATATTTGTTTTTCAAAACCTTCACTTGAAGTTAAATGACGTTAAGGAGTTTTTGGCGGGATAATGTTTCCCAGAAATATAAACGTATTTGGTGCCCCAACCTTGAGATTAATGAGATGGTATACGTGGGCTGATGCTGTCGAGGAACTTCAGTAGATAGTAGACAGCATTATCAATTTTCATCACTTTTGAACTTCAACCAAATTGCACTAATTTCATATTCCTTGCAGTTTTTGGGTTTTATACTTGCACATTTGCACACCCTATAAATGAATTTAACCCCAGAATTAAAAAAAAACTTAATTCCTCAACTTAAAAATTTGTTTAAGTTTCTGTGTGAAGTGAAAATCTCGGTAGCTCATTCAGTCAAAGCAAAGTCGATCATTCATTAAAAATTACGTATCGCCCCTATACAGTTCAGAGAGTTCGAATTTTGAGAAATCTTAAAACCTCTTTACGGCCACTTATCTAATTGTCATCGCGTAGCAAAATTTTACCGAATATCTCGATGGGTTCGATATATATCGAAGATTTATCTAACATACGTTCCAGGTCTTTTCACCTCCTAAGAGACTGAATTCCAAAAACCCTCGAATCATATTTTAGACTACTTTACTGGTGTCTCTTGATCGTGAAAAAACACGACAATAGCCCGCCAGGCTTGAGTATATCGACGATTAATTGAAAACACATTTAATCACTTTTTCCACTTTTTCCACCTCCTTAGGTGGGGAATTTTGAAAATTCGTGAAATCAATTTTCTGGTATTTGAGTAAACATCAATCTTAAACAAAAATTACGTCGCTATATAAAATATCGATGTGGTAGATATACACTGTATCGATTGAGAATCGAAAACACATTTTACTCTTCTTTTACCCTTTTGGCGCCGAATGCGGAGCATGTGTTTGAGTGGTATTTTATATATTTACATAGGCACCAATATAAAGCAAAGAGAACTTAAATATATCGATTAGTTCGCTAGATATAGATGAATAATCGTAAACACTTGTAACGTATTTTCACCCCTATTAATCATCAAACTTCTAAACGCCTTGGAGTCCTCTCTTAGTCGTATACGTAACCAATTGAAGTAAAAATCATGACAGTCAGTTGTGTTTCAGTGATATAGACGATTCATAAAAACCATATTTTGCCCCTTTTTACTGCTTGGAGATCGAATTTCAAAATAATCCTAAAACTGCTTTTTGTGTATTTACGTACGCAACATTGAAGTGAAATCTTACTCTCTGTCCCGAAGGAATCGATTGATATCGATAATTAATCGGAAATACATTTAAGGTATTTTCACACCCTTGAATATTGAATTTCGAAAAATCTTAAAATTGGCTAATATGCATTTTTATGTGTATCCTATTGAAGTAAAAATAACGATGATAGGCCGTCAGGTTCGAGCTCTATCGACCCTTCCTCGGAAATACATTTCACTCCTTTTTACCCTCTTAAAGGTCGAATTTCTATAAATCCTTTCTTAGTCCTCGCTTGCGACCAGAGGGGAAATCACACAAAAAATTTCACGATTCTGGGTCCAGTAGTTTGGGCTGCATTTTGCAATCAGTCAATCAGTCAGTAAGTAAGTAAGTAAGTAAGTCAGTGTTCTTTCTGTTTTATATACAGATATAAACAAAATAATAATAAAAGTTCAGATCACAAAATGAGGAAAATAATATGAAAACAAATCATATTTATATATTTATTCATAACTCTTAACCTTAAAGTATGGCAACCATTAATTTAAAAATTTTTTACTATTAAACATACTTAAAATTTTAACACAAAGTACACCTTGCATCCTCTCTTGTAATAAGATCATTAAGAATAAGACTTTATTATGAATTACAAATTACGAATGATCCAACATATACCTGAAAATATACTAACATACAACCCAGTTTGCTTCGTCACGATTACTTACTTTCACATAGTTTCCACGATATTTCTTCACCCATTTATAAAACACTTTTTCTAATATCTGTACTAAGACTATTAATGAACTTACTGGATTTGACAGTTATGCTGTTGGGCCCATTCGTTATTGTTTTAATTGTGGCCATATGGATTTTTGTCATTTGCTTAAGGGTTATCCAATAGTTAGTTTTTTTATTGTGTTGTGTATAAATTTAACAGTTGCTAAGACAGTGTGCATTTTATGACCTTATCTTGCTTTTGAGGAAGATAGTGTGGGGCGGTGTTAAATGGGGAAGGCCATATAAAATTTTTATTGCACGTTTTTGTAACAATTATAAATATATTACTCCTTTTGGTATATGGCTCCATATTATTCACGTATTGTAGCTGTGAGTAAATAAGTGCAATGTATGGTTTCTCGGATACAAATAGACTGTACTGTTTATTTTAAATGGTGAAGGATACAAATAACAGGACATTATTTTGATTTAACATAATATCCCCAGACTTGTTTGAATTGCAGTCAATTTGCAGATCTAAATATATTGGTATCAATGTTGTTTCAATCTGTCTGATATGCATGCATGCTACATACGTAAGTACATCTTATATGAGTTTGGCAGAACTGTTTATTTCGACAAGACTAACCTATCCAAACTGTTATTGTTTTCGTCTGCAATCGCACCCGTGTTCCAAATTAGGGGAACGACATGACCTACCCCAATTTCAAAGGCGTCACAGGACCCATTTATTGCTGCATCATATAGGGATCCTAAACGTGCATATGAATTACGTTTAATACCCTGGCTTTAGCGGGTTGTAGCGGCCATACTTTAGAGAAACAACACAGATACCGACCCTGTAGTATTAAGTATTACAGCATGTTTTGTTTATTGTCAGTATGACGATCACAATACCATTTACAAATGTTTCAATTGCCTGTTACCTACTACTTTCGTTAACAACTGGCTGCAACGATGTGTACTGCGACTTTAAGAGCGCGGTACACCGCAATTTTCGTGACCATTTTTAAATATTTTATTTGTACCAGATATTTTTTTTCTTATTTTAGACACAAAATGTGACTAAATTTGGCTCTTATGAAATTTTTTTATCTCTCATAGTTTTCGCGTAATGGCTTGTTAAAGTCAAATTTTGCATGTTTCCGTTTTAACGACTACACTAAAACCAACTGATATACCAAACTCAAAAAAATCACAGTGGATAAAGACATTGCAGGCTACAATGACTTGCTGATAAAATTAAAGAATAAAAATTATTTGAATTAAAAAAATGCTGAAAGTAAAAATAAAAGTTTTAAAAATGCAACAATTTTTTTTTTTTTAAACAAATAATTTTTATTCTTTAATTTTATGAGTATGTCATTGTAGCCTACAATGTCTTTATCCACTGTGATTTTTTTTGAGTTTGGTATATCAGTTGGTTTTAGTGTAGTCGTGAAAACGGAAACATGCAAAATTTGACTTTAACAAGCCATTACGCGAAAACTATGAGAGATAAAAAAATTTCATAAGAGCCAAATTTAATCACATTTTATGTCTAAAATAAGAAAAATATATCTGATACAAATACAAAATAAAATAATGACGACGAAAAATGCGGTAGACAGCGCCCTTAACATTATTGTACGTGTTGTTTAATGTCAATGTCCACCATAGTCTGTGCGCTGAGCACATCACATGCATGCTCGCAGTATTGCATATGCTCTAGGCTCTGTCTGCGCGAATTTTCAAGTGTGTTTTGAGAATAAACGGTACGTCCTAGACAGTTGCAACAAGATGACCTTTTTTGTTACTCTGGTCCTATTTCTCAATAAACCATCTTAAAATGTTCATAATTCCTGACGGTAAAATAGTTGCATGCAATGGACGATTTGAAGTACACGCCCCCTGACGTCACACCGCAGGGGAAATACTGTGGGAAGCAAAGCTTGTTTACAAACATGCTGATTTGTTAGTTGGTAATTTCAGAAAGCAAAAATGTTGCGCATTCATAGATTTGCACGTAAGGGTAAAAAATATTAGTTTCAATTTCACGGTTAAGATACGCAAATACATGAGATTAATGTTTATCTGAAAAAGCGGCAAATTCCAAACAAATAATACATTTTCTTGACGTACATCTCATCTGGGACATGTGAAGCCAAACAGCTAAATGAAGGTTATGTTCGGCTGCGGCATCCATGGAGATAGGAATTGTATCCCACACCTGACTGAAGCTCCGCCTCTTTTCAAGTCGTCCATTAGAGGGTAGCCACCCCTGCTATTTTCATAAGAGTGGATGGTATCAACGAGCATTTTCTGTTGGTTTCAAAATCCAAGGAGTTGTAGTGAATGATTCGATCAAGAAAGTGGGAGGAACTCGATAAAGTCAACC
The DNA here is from genome assembly GCA_003012365.1 of Medauroidea extradentata. NCBI lineage: Eukaryota > Metazoa > Arthropoda > Insecta > Phasmatodea > Phasmatidae > Medauroidea > Medauroidea extradentata. Next base: position 21,260 of record PNEQ01011552.1, on the reverse strand, counting down.
GACCATCAGTAGTGCTTGTAGCCGTACCGGGAATTCAACCCAGATAGTCATTGTTGAAGGCGAGTGGTCTAATCCACAACCGCGATTTCTTGTCCTTGAACGTAAATATGAATTTACAATTACTGTAATGAGAAGTGACACCATGATCCCTTATTTAGTGATTCAGTCCATGGAAACATTACATGTCACGATTTTTATTCTACGTTAGCGTTCCGTTTCTTCTTGATTAATAAAACATGTAAATATTATCGTTAGCAGAAACCAACACTGTGAAAACTTGTAATTACAAGTCATGACCATTTCATCCATGCTAAAATTGGAGGCTGTTTGGAAAGTCAATAATTTTTACTGTAATGTTTGTCTGCTAGTTGCAATTAAGATTTCTTCCATCATTATCTCGTTCTTGTGCGGGATTTGACTGCTACGCATGAAACCCTGGGAGGGAAATGTGGCGACGGACCAAACCTGCAGACGACGTCGCCGAATGACGAACTTCCGACAGCAAGGATGGGGCACGCGACTTCCCGGGGTCTTCACTTCCGGTACAGTCAGAACGGAAGTGGTGCTGGAGGTAGCTCGTTACCGTCTTCTCTCCCTTTATCTCCGGTGTTGTTAGTAGAAGAAGGGAGCGGGAGAAGCAGAGCTCTGGGATGTCGCGCTAGATAACTAGCCGCATTTTTAATAAGTAACCAGCAGGTGTATGTTTGCTCAGTGATGTAACCAGGTTTGGTCATTCACCAGGTTAAATATTAAAGTCTGCAAACAATTCAAGGTTCTAAGAAAATGGTGGGAATATAAAAAACTCCTACATACTAAATACATTTCTTTAATTTTTTACTGTAAGTGGTTCGGGATCAAGTGAGTGCAGATAAAACACTAGTTATTTTTCTCTTTTTAGATTTTTGATAGTTTCATGTCACATTTAACTACCTGATTGACTATCATAGTATACAGAGTATACAATGCTGACAAGTTAACATCTGATGCTAGAGCCACGATTTTATGGCGAAAAGATTTTTGCAACATTTGGTTTCGATGCGTCGTGTCCACACCTGCAGCTCTGCTACATCGTCTGTGGTTGGATGATTTTACTCTCGCTGGCCTTGGCAAATTATAGACGTACAGGCTCACAATAATCTTATTCTGATTGGTGCAGTCAAATGAGAAACGTGTCTGAACAAAGACACGCTGTCAATAACCTTGAAACAAAACTGCCGATGTGCACGTGAGTCACTGAAACAAAGTGGGACAAAAATCTTTTCGCGACAAAATCGTGGCCCTACAGTGATGACATAATAAATAATATTTTTATTACTATTCTAGACGAGGTGGTGTTAAAAAGTGCTCATTTATTCGTGAACCATATTTTTTTTATAAAATAGTTGACCGCTACACACATTTTACACGTTATTTTATTAATATTGTATTTAATATTCGCTTAGTGGTGATCAAAAGCGATAAAATCACACTTTTATATTTTTATGAAATATCATTAGTTTTATAGACGACACATGTCAGTGCAGTCAGAAGTACAGAACAAATTTGCAAAATTCAACATTTTTTTAAATATAAAAGAAGTTCGCGGGATGTTTCTTAATGTATTATTACGTTGCCTATGGCATGTTATTTCACTGTGAATTATTTCACTTACATAAGTAAACTGATTTTCACTACTTGCATGGCTGACGCACCTTTATGAGAGAACTATGCGAGATAAAATTGTTTCGTAAGAGAAAACTGCACTCACAAGTATCATCTACAAAACTAACGATATTTCATAAAATACAACATTATGATTATATCTCACTTGAACACCCTAAATGCTTCTTTCTTCCATACGTTGATCACTGTGTGTTCAGTTTCACTACTTGTTGTAGTTTGGGTTTTATCTACTATTTAAATATTTTTTCGGCTCGGCCAAGAAGCGTGTTAACCAGAGAGTGCATGAAAAAGAATATACCCTGCAAGAGCGCCATCTGACTGGAACATAATTGCGTGTTAAATTTTAGTAGGAAAAGAGTGATAAGGGTGATGCTGACGCGTGAAGATAGTGTCCTATGGTTCCTACACAAAGGCCTCAACTGACAAACCATGTTTCCGTCGCGTCGCATTGAACATGTGGCTCTTTAAAAATAATAAATGGCCATGTAATTTTATTGTTGGAAACTCTGCAGCAAAGGTGATCGAATGACCCTTTCCCTGTAATCTTGCTACCAGGTTTTGAGTAGCGGTTGCAGAAAAAAAAAAACATTATTGTAGTTGTGGGAACCGCTCGTAAAATCAGCTAATATTTTGAAACAAAAAAAAAAAAAAATTAACAATACTCCTTTGAAATCTGTTTTCGTTTCGTAGAACAGTACGTTGAAAACACGCACAACAGTTATGTAAAACAAATTTCTTGCTTACAGGGACGGATCTAGGCTATCCTTCGCCAGGGACAAGATTCGTTACCCCCACTCTCCCCGGGTCTTTCTTTTTGGACCAGTCCATTCAAACCAACAGCAATAAACGTATCTTGCATACTTTGTTTTGCACTCGCATAAATATCAGTATACAATTTTAGTAGAAATACATAAAAACTTTACTTACTGACTAGCAGTGTTTTATGTGTACATTTCAATTATAAATACTGTATTTATAACATCATGTGGTGTTCAAGGTTAATAAAAATACAAAACTAGTAAAAGTCTAAATATTGGTAGATATGTATTGTATATTTTTTACACAGTTAAATTTCATTCCCAAGTAAAATTTTTTGGCATCTAACCCGGCGTCCAGGGCAGTCTGCCCTCTTACCCCCCCCCCCCTTTAGATCCAACCCTGCTTACTTACTGAAACATTTTTAGCAGCGCCAAGTAGGGGTAATTTTAATGGACCTCTCGTATGTTGCAAGGAAGGGGGAAGACATTTTCAAAACGGCGGACAGTTTTATGTTTTGAGCATAATGTAACATATCTTTGGAAATATTTTTCAGAATTTAATAAAACTTGCTACACATATACGACATAAAAATCTGACTAAAATTTTACGTATTTCGTCCATCCTGTGCTATATTTTCAAAATGGCGGAGATTTTATATTTTTAGTATAATATTACATATCTTAGGAAACATTTATCATAATGTCACCAAACTTGGCACATTTATACTTAACGCAAAGCTGACTTTTACCGGTGTGTGTTTCGTTCAACCCGGGTCCCTATTTTCAAAATGGTGGCCAATTTAATATTATTAGCATAGTTAATATCTTACGAAATTTTTTTCTGAATTTTATCAAACTTGTTACACATATCTGCATACAAAGTTGATACGACTATTTTGTATATCGTTCATTCTGTGTGTATAATTTTATACTGGTATACATTTTTATATTGTTTGCATAATATGACGCATCTGACGAATTTTTTTTTCCAGAAATTTGATTAAACTTAGTACACATATAGTTGCTTATGATAGGAAGATAACTGACGTATATTACTTAGCAGACATCTTTAGTACATTTCCTGTATCATACACCTAAATCAATTTTTATTATTTAACATTCCTGATAGATAACGTACGTCGATCTTGCTTGTTTGTTTGTTTGTTTGTGTAACGAGTGTTGCCACGCCGCTAGTAAATCGCTGTGTATCAGGCGAACATCACACGCTGGGAGGTTAGTTAGCTCACTGGCGCCGTCTGCCGCCACCGCCTAGAAGTTACATACAGCATTTGACCTCACCGCTCCGGAGCAGGAGAACATGACTAGGCGAGAGGTGTGCCACAGTGTTCGCAGCGAATTATCGCTTCCTGCTTTCTCTGGATACTTCTTTATTGCTGTATCGTAGCAGTGTACCAGACATAGCTTCACACAACTCCCTGTTTAGACAGTATGATGCATGAGGAATACTTTTGCTTCCTATTGTGTACTTCTCTAATTTTAATTAGTATGAGTAAATTTTATGCAAGTGTGATTCCTTCTCTCCCGCACAACTTGAAATATTTGCCACTCGACATTTACTTTTTGATTTTGTGCATTCATTCACAACACTCTCGCAGTGCATACGTCATTTACAAGAATGGAATGAGAAAAATACTTATAATCTGATTATCGGCTAAGATTCACAAATTCCTCCATATTAGCAATACAAAGATGATTTATTAGCCTATGTTCCGGAGTTAAAATGTAGACTTATAAGATTGCCTTCGTGTCTGTATGACCGCGTGTGTCTGTGTGTTTATTAAACTAGGTACATTGTTTTGTTTCTTAGTAAGGCGATGGTTATTGTATTCCCCGTTTCCGTGCTTCAAACGTAAAGATAAAGTTACCGTCCACTAACTCTTAATAACATCGAGGTCTTCAGCGATGCTGAGGGGTGACATTATTCGAGTATGGATCAGCGCCGGAATGAAGGGGCGGGGGAAACGGAAGATCCCCGAAAAAAAAAACCCGCCGACCAACGGCATCGTCCGGCACGATTCCCACATGCGAAAATCCGGGGACCGACCCTGCCGCGAGAATCGAACCCGGATAGCCTTGATAGGAGACAAATGGTCTGACCATTCGGCCACCGCGGACACCATCTCGTCCTCGAACGGTAGCTTACAGCTCGTGTAGGGTTCGCGATTTTTAAACGTAACATGCATTTCTTTCCCACCAGCCTGTACTTTCATCTCATAATTTCCATTGGTCACGAGCAGCCGAGTGACTTAGAAATAGAAAGCTTGAGAGTGAAGATATTTTGGTAGGTCTTTAACGCAGGTGAAGGCTGGCATGACGTGAGTATGGAGCAGCGCCGAAATGAAAGGGCGGGGGAAACAAGATATACCCGAAAAAACCCGCCGACCAGCGGCATCGACGTCACGATTCTCACATGCGAAAATTCGGGGACCGACCCCGCCGGTGATAGAATCCCGATATTCAGAAAGGCTCCAGCCACTGGGCCAAAAGCAACCCCTGAACATTTTAAAGTTACGTGCGAAGCCTGTACCTTTCCTATGTATTTAATTGGGTCAGCACGTAATGACTTGATGAGAAAAGTAATTACTATAGACCTTCAAATTTCGCATTGTTTTCTAAACTGTATACTAGATTGCAAGACACTGGTCACTCGCTCGATGCTTTACAATAGGTATGCAATGTCGTGACTTGCAGCGGGGGAAACACTTTCGTCAAATAATTACAATTTTCACAGTAGAGTTACCAATAGTAAGAAAAACCATGAAATACATGACATAAATAATAGATGGTGGCTAATGGCGTCGCAGATTGTGTAGGTAAATTAAATCTAGGCCTGTTTTGGAATAATAACGAGAATTGTGCAAGTATCTAGTAATTAATGGCTTCTTGCACTAAGAAATAATTAACAGTCACATAATTTCAGAGAAAAAAAAAAAACGTGACCGTAAATTACGCAATGAAGAATTTCAAGTGGCCAGACAAAATTCTGAAAAAATGCATGGTATAAATACGTGAACAAAGTAAACAAAGCATTCGCAAAAACCTAGAAAATGTAAAGTAAGTTTTAAAATAAAATAAAAAAAACCGCAATCGTTTTATTTATAAGACATTCACTACTTTAATTTATTGCTCATTTAGAAGTTGTAAAAAAAAAAAAAATTCTATGACATAAATAAATGGCTGACACTGCTCTAGTCCAAAAATAATTAGCTCTTCACGCATAAGGCTTGGAAAATTATCCGAATATCACATATGTTTCAAACTTCAGAGGATTTCTGGTGTCCTTGTTCGGAAGTTGTCAGTTTCTCAAGTTGAACACACTCCTGCTAGCATCTGCAAAAAATAAAGAAACCTTACCAGCGTTAAGTAGTCATCGTTAATTAATAAAGCTTATAATAAGCAGTTATGAAAGTCTACAGCATGCTTGGAAAGTCTTGTCACTTAAAGAATTCGAACAATGATGTTTCACAAAGCACTGCACATACTAAATAGACATAATAGCTAGTTGTGACGGGCTTCAAGTAAAAATACATACATAGTTAGTTCACGGCTATAAACATGAAAAAAAAAAATAATTCCACGTCTTTAATTGCTTATACAACACGTTTATAAAAGATGATGACAAACTTCAGTAATTTAGTTTGCTTATTTGAGTTAGTGTATGCATTTAGTTTTATTATTTGTAGTAGCACCCAACCCAAATTTCAGATACTTTCAATATTCCTAATTCGAATTTCGATAGCCTGCATGAGCCATCATAACGTCGCATCTCAATAATTGTAAGGTTATTTACATTTCTTATAAATACTGAATAATTGATTGAGCTTCTAGCGACCAGTAACGTACGTTACGAACATCACACGTGAAAGAAAATATCTCCAGAATAATTTCGTGTATAATTTGACACTAGAAAAATGTTGCAAACTGGAAAATTAACTTTATCACACAATCAGCCTGACCACTGGTTATGTGCGGGAACTTCAATTCTTATATCGGTAGATATGATTGTAAAAAGTACCCACGAAATGTCTAGAAATTCTGAAAATAATGATCATGGTAATTTTTTTTTGTATGAGCTTTTGTACAATCGTCTATACAAACTTAAATTTCAAACACTAATGCAAACAATAAGCTGTCGCGTCTGCGATTCAATAATAGCCTAATACGCCACTTACAAACACATATATTTTACTGTTCGTACGCAGTCGCCCAGACGATTCAAACTACCGTATGATAATAATTTCGTAAATAGATAAATCTAAGTTCCGTTTGTTTACTGCATTGTTAATTAATAAATAGCTACCCCAAATGAAAATTATGTGTGGTATAATTTAACTCGCGTCAAAGTTATGTTAAAACAAATGTTGAGGGCAGGTTTCACGATGTCTGGTTTGTTATGATTGTCTATTTATATTTTAAGTATTGGTTAGTGTTTCTCAATTCATGGTTAATATATATCCGTGGGTTATCGGTCAGTAACTAACTGTTAAGTTAAACGTCAGCAGCAAACTGCGGATGCAAATACGTACTTATACTTTGTTTCATATAAGTTTGGTAACATTTGACAGCTACTTATGGACAATAATTGTTAATATTTTGTGATCTGTGGAAAAATGCAAGACAAATTTTGCAGTAGGCTATAAATGATGAAGTGGATATTTTCGGTTCATTTTATTACTTAAATGTCTTGCAATGTGCCACAAATCACAAAATATAAAAAATTGTCCATAAGTAGCTGTCAAATTTTACCAAACTTATGTGAAACAGAGTATAGAAATACATTTTATGTTCAAAAACAAAGGAATTGAGACATATGCTTCACTTCGATTATAATATTTGTTTTAAAAAAAATCGAAATTAATATTTTTTAAAATACGTTGCGAATAATTGTATTAAAACACTTCAGTTATTAGTTGCAGTTTTTGTCTTTGTGAAAACCTGCTTATTTATGAACATGCGAGTTTTACTTGTGTCCATAGTCACAGAGACGAAAGAAATACAGAGGAACAAAAACTGCTCTAGTAGTAGAAATATGTCACTGTTTCATCTTTCTTTTTGTGAAATATTTATAGTGGCTATGTCAGCTACACGAACACACTTGTCAGTTTTGAAAGCAATAACTTTATATAACGAAACAAAACAGATCACAGACTTGCTGTTTAGTTAACTTTTTTACACACGAGTTAAAAGTCGGAGAATTTCTCTTTGCTTGTTCATTTCAAATAAAACAAAACTTGTTTCTGCGGAATAAATGTTTTTTTTTCTAACATCCGGTATTTACCATAAAATAACGTACACGTAAAAATAAAGTCTGAATTTGAAAAAAACATAACTGGCGAGTTTGTGCAGTTGTTTCTGATACACAGTACGATCAGCATTTACATGTAACTACACGTGTATGTCAATCCGATACGATGACATTGTTTACGCATGTTATCGCATTGTTTGCGCACCACGCACCAGGGTAATCTTTTATGTATGTTACTTCGAGTAAACATAGACACACATGTTTGGAGTGCCAGGGATTTGCGCCCGAGCCCATAATATTGATGGCCATAACCCATGGCTTGAAATAAGATATCTACGTAGCGCAAGAGCGGACTTACTCCCATTCTGTGTTGCAACACTGTGCACGAGAGATGTCATCTTGCGACATTTTGCCATTAAGGGCGCGGTAGCCAGCAACTTTTATCATCATGTCTCGATTGTTATATTTGTATAAGCTTTTCCTCTTTCGAAAAAAAAAAAAAAAAACAAAAAAACATAGTTTTTGCGTAATGGTTTGTCGAAGTCAAAATTTGCATTTTACGGTTTTACGAACGACGCTAAAACCAAATGACTTTATGAACTCGAATAATTCACAATGAATAACGATGTTGTAGGCTGGCAGGTCTCCAACATAAAACAACAAAATAAACTGGTTTGGAATTATTTGAAAAATCTTGAATTTTTAAAGTTTTAATTTCAAAATTCAGCATTAAAAAAATATAATGTATTTTCTCTTGTTATTACATAGGATACCTTGTAGCCTACAACTTCGTTATTCAGCGTGAATTATTTAAATTAAATTAGTCTGTTGTATTTAATCTTGCACTAAAAACTGTATCATGCAAATTTTGACTCTGACAAGCAATTATGCATAACTACAATAAAAAAATATCTCACAAGAGCTAAATTTAGTCAAAATTTATTAAAAAAAAAAAAAGGACAAAATCTGGTTCAAACATAAAAATTAAAAGTAATGATGAAAACTGCGGTCTGCAGTGCCCTAACATTTTCGTCTACAATTTGGCCATAATTCATGTGCTGTGCTTCATAAGTGTCAATTTCAATAAGCCCTGTATAATCAACTTACTGAAACACTTATACACACCAGTGTTGTTATGTTTGCAACAATGAGAAAAATAATCGTTGTAAGCGTGACATTTATCTTATACCGATTGTGGGGAAAATACGTTTGCGCCATTTGGTTTTCGTGCATTAAATGCACATTTGCATCTCTGCTTCATGATAAATGATTAGATGTTTTAATTTTAAATTGTCTTGCGGCTCTACCAATTATTGTAAAAGGACAATATGGGAAAGTGCAGCTTTTTAGCATTGTTAAAGCGCGAGACCTTTTATCAACGGTGTGAACTGGAAACACTAGGAAAATTCACATTCATATATCTATATTTTCTATGGTGGTTATACATTAACGGAATAAATTTCTCTTAGGCTAATAGTATGAGAATGCGTTTATAATAATTTTACATTTTAACTTATTAACATAATAACTAAAAGAGCATAACTATATTCTAAAATCACGATTACATTTCAATTCATAAATAACAAAATATAAAACTAAAACTACACATACAGCAATGTGCTACTGCAGAAGGAACATCGCTCATATCAGCGTGAACTGGAATTAAAAAACACGTCTCCTTTTTTTTCTTCTGACTTCCCTATATTGTCCTTGTACGATATTTAGTTCAACTGGTAAATTACAGACGTGTAGTGTAACAATAACATTATACTGATTAGTGTAGTAAATTTTATTTATATTTTAGAGAGGCTTATTTACGTCGCCCAAGTTTTACGCCGTTACGCTTATAAGGGATGGCTTACAAACTGTCTAAACCCTTAGTAAACGACACTCGTGCAGGGAATCGAATCCCGGACTTCTTGCACCGTAGGCCGGCATGCTACCGACGCCACTACTTAGGTCGGCGTGCAGCCAAATGAAAGACATATCTGAACAAGGGCCCGCTTCCGATGTGCACTTGGCATTGAAACAAAATGTTGCAATTATATTTCACGTGATTTTGGTTGTTGGTACTGTTTTAGGTTGCAGGCTACCATAGCTTTCTGTAGCGGAATTAGAGAAGCATACAGCTGGAGCATAGCGCACGTCTTAGGACGAGGGTGAATGTGGCCTTTGAGACATAAGGGGGAGGAGTCCATCCGTTACATTTTTACCTGAAATATGTTGTATGTTACCATAGCAACGTGTATATGAGGCTATGGTTTGACCAACCATAACCTCATTTCTCAATACATGTAGAGTAACAGCTGATTGCATTCCGTCATATTGCTACTTGAAGAAACAAAGTGGACTTGGCCTCAGTATAGGCTGATAATGCTAAATACATACTATTCTCTCGTATCTGAGCGGAATGTGGCAACACTGCAGACAAACAGTGTAAGTAGCGCTTTGTCTGCTCTCGTGACAGTTACTGCTAATTATTCGTTTTCTGGTATATGTAGAGACAGGTCAAGGATAGCCAAAGCCGTGGAAAAGCAAGAATCTCAGGTAATGAGATCCTTGTTTGCAAGGATGTCAAATATAAGGTTGCATACTTCCACTAGTGGTTCCACCTAATATAGTCAACCAAAATCATGCATTGAGAACATATAAATTGCTTGTAAAGGACGTGATTAGATCCTACTACCGTTTTGTTACTTATTTTACCTGTCATTTAACCGATTTGGACAAGGATGCTCTTGAGTTCAGGCGGTCTAAAATAATGTAGGTAACCTAACCAAGTAAACGAAAATATGTGTGTTGAGGTGTGTTCCAATTGAGTTCAGGCGGTCTAAAATAATGTAGGTGACCTAATCAAGTAAACGAAAATATATGTGTTGAGGTGTGTTCCAATTGAGTTCAGGCGGTCTAAAATAACGTAGGTGACCTAACCAAGTAAATTAAAATATATGTTGAGGTGTATTCCAATTGCGTTCAGGTAGTCTAAAATAATGTAGGTGACCCAACCAAGTATATGAAAAATATATGTTGAGGTGTGTTCCATATATATGCAGCTTATTTGTTTCCTAAATTAATTCTGTTTCAGAATTATTCATTCAGGCTCTCAGGCGGACATACACTCTATAATCACACATTGAGATCGTCGAGGCAAATGCCTTCTGTATCACTTTGGCAATCAACAAAATGCCTAACAGTGCTGCTATATTTTGGACTGATATGTAATCATTCATTTCTGAAGTTAGCCTATTCAAGTTTCTTAGACGTTTGCGTAGTTAACCGTGATGCACATATTAACGTCGCAGTAACACGATTGTGATACATTTGCAACATTTTCCAGTTTCTGTATTTGTAAGTCTCCTCCGCCTTTTTTTATATATATATAGAATGGTTGTTTAGACTTGTCACTGTAAAATGAGCACTTGTGATGACAGACGCGTCACTCAAAAAATAAACTTGCTATGGTCTCGAATGTTAAATATTGAGCATAATGTGACATCCGTGTTTATTACTTACGCTCCAGTATTTATGCAATAGTCTGTCCCACGTACAGGTTGTTAGGGATAAAGTGAGCTCTAAAAATGTAACCTTTGCGAAATATCACTAGTCGTTACTGCATATAATACTACATCAACTTTAGCCCCCTTGCTACTTGTATTGTTGGCAGCGAAATAACGCAATATAGGTCTGTGTATTTCCCTTTTCAAATACAACAATACTATATTTACAACAATACTGAAACCAAATCAACCGAAGTCGACATAATTGTATTTTATATAATTAACAAACTGTTGTTTTATCTGATTATACAGGTTTCTACCGACTGCAAAATGTATCTTATACGCGCAAACATCAAGTAACGCGTGCAGAGAAGCTAGAAATTCCCCGTCGTTAGCCGTTACACGCGGAAAGATACGAATTGGCTGAAAATTTAACTTTATCAGGGCTTTACTGAGCGCTCACGTTATCCCAAACAGCCTACACCAGTGGGTTTTTGTGACAATTTCGCAGGAAAATATTTCCGCAGCCCAGTGTTGCAATGTGCACCATAAGTTGGTTTGTAGGGTTTCGTCTGCTGTTGCATCGTTTCACATTCGTTCACTTATTAAGGAAGCTGATTCGTTGTGTCACGGAAATAAACTTTTGGATTTAGTTTTTGAAATGTGTTTTCCCAGCTGTCGGAAATTAAGTTCTTTCGTTCGTGGGTTAGACTGTAACTAGAGGCACAAATATTTCACGGATTGATCTAGGCTGTAGGTTGGACGTCAAGAACGTATACTTCTCTGCCAATTATCTCAGAAGTAGAGCCACTATTTTATGGCTAATACAGACTTGAAAAATTCGCGTCTTCTTTCACACACAAGCTATAATTCCAGCAATTGTTAAGTTCATGCTACTTTCACAATTGGCCTTTGACTTATTTGACACCTCCTTGAAGTACATGAGCCAATAATAACAATGTAACAAATGCGGGCCCATTTCACAGTGTCAGCGAGCAGCTAATGAACTACTGCTGTATACTTGAGAGCACATATATTCTTGGAGGCTAGCCTACACGTCAGTGAACCCGCGGATTTTTCCTGTCTCTAATAATATATTTCTGCACTATTTGCTTTCAGTGTTCTACTTCATGGTCAGTGATTGGTTGTATTAACTGTCACTTGTTACAAGAACTTTATTCTGATTGGTGCAGTCAAATGAGATACGTGTCTGAACAATGACACGTTGTCAATAACCATGACGCACAGCTGCAGATGTGCTCGTAGGGCATTGGAACAAAATGACGCAAAAATCTCTTCGCGACAAACTCGTAGCTATACTGATTGGACGACAGATGTTTCGTCACACCTTCGACGATATAGGCCAGTAATAATTACGGGAATTATTCGTGGTGGTACCTCGCCCTGTACCCGCTTGTACGTTTAGCATCCAATATGCAACTATGGTCAGTGTGTATATAGGACTAAGAAGTCTAGGCTGCTGTATTGTCATAAAGAAGGGGGGGGGGGGAGACTAGAACTCGGTTAAACCAAACCCTGACCAAAATATCAACACTAAAAATGGTTAAACTGTATAATTGAACACATGGAGTGTTTCACCAAGCTCGTTTAGGCCCTATAAGTCTGTTTCGTATAAGAATGACATTTTTGACAGTTCGGAGGAGAATTATATGTACAAATTTCCACACAGAAACAATTTTCATTTTGATGTAGGCCCTACTGTACAGTTTGATAGCCAGCTGACAGTTTGTTTACACTGACAAATGAAAGTTCTGTTTCCGAAACCTCACTTCGTAAACTGAGATTTTAAGGAAGTTTGTCGGAAACAACTGCAGGTGTCAAAATAAGTGAACAGTTATGTAAGCAGTAAACAATACGGAAACGGATAGAATATTAGAGAAATCACACTCATTTACCTGTTCCAGTCGACAATTTTACTACATAACGAACCTATTTACACTTTGTTACCTTAATTGTAAAACCTCGTAACTCCATTTTTGTTAAGATTGTACATTTTAGCCCTTTTAAGCCATCTTTCTAAGGTATTTACAAAGAAATATTCTTAAATGTAAACAGAAGAATTGAATTTTTATTAAAGATATACAAAATTATGTCTTTTTTCTCGGTGTGAGGGAAATTTTATTGTTTTATCTCTTTTTTTTTTTTTAATATAGAAGAAATGGAGTTACGAGGTTTTATAATGAAGATGACGATTTGAGAAATTTCAGTTACTACCAATTTCTTAACACTCAAATTTGTTTATTTATACTGCAGCTACTGTTATATTTTTTAACAATTTACTTACTTTGCACTTCCAACATCTTTTAACCAACTGCCTTAGTACTCCGTTTCTGATCGAAATTGAAGGAAACCTTAGTTTTGGTGTCTACACCGTACACGATACTTAGACGAAACTTGATTTACAAATTCAGGTTTCCTTCGGAAACGAAACCTCTCTTTCGCGCCGTTTACACAGCACTCAAACAGCAGTTTCTGATATCCAGGTTTCCGAAACTGCAGTTTCGTGTGTTTGTGTAAACATACGGTGAGTGCGTTATTGCCAATATTGCCAAATTCACTTATGCAGAGAGGAAAACACTGAGTATTCCATGGCAATATCTGTAAAAAGCACTGCCAACACAAATGTCAAAAAAGATCATTTTACACGAGACAGATTATACTTTTTTTTAAGGGCCCTGTTAAATTTAACATCCCGGTGCAGCTTATCTTTTGTTTTTTAATGGACAATGCAGTAAGCAAACGGAACTTAGATTTATCTATTTACGGAATTATTATCATACGGTAGATTGAATCGTCTGGGCGACTGCGTACGCACAGTAAAGTATATGTGTTTGTTTTGTTTAAAGATAACAATGAGTGCCAATAGACTGAATGCACATCTGCCGATTATATAAAGGTTGGGGAAGGAAGACTGGTTCTTAGGACTAACGGCATTTAAAATTTGACAGAGGTAGAGTTTCTGGAAAGGTACAGAATGTCAAAAACAGATGCCGAGAAAACGCTTTCTGAAATAGTACATATGTTAAATTATTTTACAAAAAGGAACTGCCCTTCCTCTCATAAGCAGCAATTACTAATTCCAGTTTGGTTTTGTGTAACGGCATTCTTCCAGTTAATTGTGGGAAATAATGTAATTGTATCAAAATATATAGTATGCAGAACAGTTTATTATCATTGTTTCGTTTGCTAGAGCAAAGTTAAGGCCAAGGTATATAAAATTCCCCGATGATGTCGAAAAAGGCGGTACAATAAGGGACTTTCAAGAAGTGGCACAATTTTCAGGTGTTATTGACCGTACACATTTCGTAGTTAGCAATTCCCTCGATGTGAATGAGCAGAAATATTCAGAAAAAGATAGTTTTTTCCCCAACACTGTGCTAGTAATCGGTAGTGCTAAACTAGTGTTAAACGTTGTTTGTTGATATCCCAAGTTTTTTTGTTCACTATAGCAGTCCTTTTCAAATCAGGAAGTATACGTGAAGTGATTTTTTAGAAGATCCATTAAATAATGACTTAAAAACACAATTTGGACATTACACACTCAGAGATCAGTAAACTTACTTCATATTATATGTCAGGACAAGGACATTTATAGAAAATACGTACAGAGCTTGACTTTGGCGTTTCCCAGAGTTATTCACGGGAATAAGAACAAAATCACTGGCAACCATTGTTGCTACAGCAGTGCTGCATAACATCGGAATTCTGACTAGGGATGATATTGCACCGGACAATACGACATTATATAAATATTATAAGGTACGGCATACATTTCACCTCGTTTCACCCTCTAGAGGCAGAATTTCGAAAAATCCGGAAGTTATGCTTAGGATATTTACGTAATAATTGTTCTCTCTCTATAACGTGAAGAATTAAATAGGTATTAAAGATTAATGAAAAACAAATTTTTACTCTTTTCCTTTTAACAAGTAGAATTTATAAATAAAACATTAATTAATCAACAAAGGTACATAAAAAGAATGTTCCACTGAAGTGAAAATCATAAGGCAGCTTTTCTGGATTAAGTTAAAACAACGTATACATACAAATTGTACCTTTTCACTCCCTTTGGAAGCGCATTTCGAAAAATCCCGTATAAGAAATTGCCCACCACAGCCTGAGAGAAAGTACTGCCAATCAGTGATTATTTTCTTTGTATTTGTCAACATGTTCTGTGGTATCAAAACTTGTATGAAACTTATTTCTGTTTGTAACTGACTTAACCTCTCTGCAACAAATTCACGTACAACTGGTTTTTGGCATTATAATATTTTACAATAGTTGGGATGTATTCTAGAAATCCAATATCAGTAACAGCGTACCATTGGCTTACTTCTAAAAAATCGTTAAGTACAATTCAGCATGCTACACCATAGATACGTTTTTTAATTTGAGCGTAGAAGAAAGCTACCGCATAGCAGATTTAAAAGTTTTTAACACTAGAAGCACCATGAAAATTAGTACCTGGAATACAAAATTTGGAAAATCTGGACTTACGAGGTTTTAGAAGTTCTGTTCAACAACAGTTTTAGTTAATGTACCTATGACCCTAACATACATACATTTTTTTTAAGTCTCGTAGTTTTCCGTTTTCGACACGTCACAGTAAAAAAAAAACTGCAAGTTACGGGAACATAGAAATTACAAAAACTAAGTGACTTACTCGAATGAAATAATTTACACTGAAATAAAATGTTATTAGACATATACTAAAATATTTAAAAACACGATGAGATTTCTTTGTACCTTTTTAAAAATTCGGAAAATGTTGGCAATTTACTTCATTTATGGAAGTTTTAAAAAAAGACAAAAGTATTTTGTTGTGTGTTTTTAAATTTTCTAGCATGATTGCTCATAATATCTAATTTCGGTGTAAATTGGAGCAAGTCACTTTGTTTTAGTTGTTCCTATGTTCCAATACCTTGCACATTATGATTTTAACATGCCGCTATAAAAAAAACTATGAGAGCTAAAACATTATTACAAGAGTAAAATATAGTCATAAATACCGTTTGTAAAACGAACAATATGCCGGGCAATTTTACCAAGTGGACATCCTTAATAAGCCTATATGCAGATATGAATGCAGCTGACCTGCTAGCAACAGCTGTTGCCGTAGTAGGGCTTGCAGATGGAGACCATGATGTCTCTGGTGGAAGCGGTGAGCAGGGGACCCCAGGTGCCGCACGGCGGGCAGCAAGGGTTGCAGGGCATTGGGCAAGGCCCGCACGGCGAGCAAGGTCCACACGGCGCGCAAGGTCCGCATGGCCCACACGGCGCACAAGGTCCGCACGGACTACAGCCTGGCCTGTCAGGCATCCACATCATAGAATAAGTAATGCTGTCAGAAGCGACAAAATAAGTTTTTACATTGTTGATATCATAGCATCTCTGGGGAGTACAGGGACTTAAACAATGCCTAGGGACCCTTGTTTTTCGCGAAAAGAATTTTGCCTCACTTTGTTTAGGTGCCTTACGTGCACATCTGCAGTTCTGCTACGTGATCAGTGATTGGATATGTTAACTCGTAGGAGGCTTGAGATTTTAGCGGCAAATCACAGACGTGTGGTGTTGCAGGAACGTTATTATAATTGGCTCAGTCAAATGATATACATAACTTTATAAAGACAAGCTGCCAATAACCACGAAGCAGAATGCTAATGTGCACGTAAGGCACTGTAGCAAACTGGGCCAAAATTCTTTTCGCGAAAAACAAGGTTCCCTAATGCCTTGTGGACTCGAGTCATTGGTTTGTGTATAACAACTTGTAGTACTTAAGACACTGTAATTGAATGCGTGAGATTTTAATTGAAAATATTCCACTTTGACCAATTTTCGGGAAAACAGGAGAGCCTGTTTTGACACTAAACTGTGGGTTGAATGGGAAAACTTACAATCAGACACTTTCTTGTTAGGATTTAAGGATATGGAACATTACCTGAAAAAAAAAAACACAATATATTTTATGTACAAAAGTTACATGCAATCAACGTTGAAGGGATGTTTTCCTTTTTAATCTCATTGAGTCGAGGGCATTTCAAAACTCGATGCAACAATAATTTACATATATGTTTTCATAATACAAGTGATGTAAATTCCTAGACTGGAATGTTTTATGTTATCATACCTTACATTTACAATGTCACATGTCACATTTACAACACACTAGACTACATAAACAAAAGAAACACTACTGTAGTTTAGAAATGGTAAACGTGACGATTCGTGAGATTTTTAAATGTTTGTTGCAATGGGAGTTTAAATTATAATTAGAGGCACGTCAATTTCGCAGATACATTCCAGGTCAGTTTGAATGCCAAAATGAATACTTCATAATCACGCGTGTGATTAGCTGGCGGCTGTCACGAAACGCATTTGACTACCGCAAACCAATAGTAAATAAGGAAACAATTCCTAGAGCTATCGCGTGCTACTCGCTTGTAATGTTGTAAGCCAATAAATAATCGACTGTGTCCAGTGTGTGTACAGGACTGTGAAATCTAGGCTACCGCCAGATTAATTCGCAAAATTGACGTACCTCTAATTGTAATTTATTGGTTTGTGGACATACGCCATACATGACTCAACATTAGATAATAGCTTACTCTATCAGAAACGATGCAAGTAAGTTTTTTAATTATTGTTTTTGTCTCAGCTCTCAGGAAGTACAGGAGTGTGAACAAACCCATATGGAATTTGAGATACTACTTTGTGTAACCGCTTGTATTTCAAGAAATACTGTAATTTGTATCTACATTTTACGAACTTCCGGGGTAGGTTTCTTACACAAAAACAAGAAAAAAAGTTCATACAAATATATGTCCGAAAACCTTTAGTTTTGAGTTATTAATGAAAGTTTAGTTCAATGCAAAGTAATTAGTTTTGTGAACAATCACTGAATAATGTTATTGATTGCAGATGTCCTGATTTCTATCCTGTATTGGCAAATTACGTACAACTGAAGTACCTTACATATATCAACGAAGACTATTTAAATGTTTGTAACTTTTAGCTAGGGCTAAGAAAAATTCGCGAATTCAATGACCTGCATGCTGTAATCCAATGTCCTATGCATACTCAAGCCCCGTCTATTCGTTCATTGTCTGCTGTCTGAATAAGTAGCAGGTAATAGACAAATGGTAGGGCTTCGGTATACACAGGATAATGGATTCTAGCATGTTGGTCGTTGAACTCGCGAAATATTCCTAGTCCTTCTTTTAGCAATACATTTACCGTGTGTATGTTTTTGCTTCCAACGAAAGCAATTAAATTTTTTTTTTATCGTGAATAGGGTACAGAGGGTCAAAAAACATATTTTTCCTCAAATGTAAGGAAACATTTTTTCTATTTCTATTGACTGAAGGATAGTCATTTTCGTACTCTGTTACGTTATTTATTATAAATGCTCTAAAACAAAATTATTTTGTCGTTGTAGGTAAATCTTACGTAGACTTTAAAATCAGAAGATACAAACTTAAACGATAAGAATAATTTTAATTTTAATTTACCATGTTTTATTTCACATTGCTCATATTTGATAAATATAAAAAAAAGATGGCCAAGTGCTGATATTTTTATTTCGGCAGGAACACCAGTACTATAATAACGTATACACTGGCTCGTGAAATGCATATTAACAGCAAACTCCACATGGCTGCCACAGAATATGGCCTCTCGACAACAGTATCTTCAAGTTCTGTTCACGCGTTTAATAAATTAAAATGTCACTTGTGAATAAAAATACAGGTTAAATGTGTCACTTGTAAATCATAACACAGGTTAAGAGCAAACAACACCATTATCGTTCTATCTGTTTAATATTTTTGTTCACAGAAGTTTTCTATTGGCTGAAATTTGAAAGCAGATTCTCCAACA
Source organism: Medauroidea extradentata (assembly GCA_003012365.1). Classification (NCBI taxonomy): domain Eukaryota; kingdom Metazoa; phylum Arthropoda; class Insecta; order Phasmatodea; family Phasmatidae; genus Medauroidea; species Medauroidea extradentata. Next base: position 2,181 of record PNEQ01011552.1, on the reverse strand, counting down.
CACAAAAATAACATCTCACTACTGTAAATTTCGTACCAACCTTATGTTCCTCCTTGGAACCGTCATTTATTCGACGCAATAAGTTATGACACGACGATCCATGCTCGCATCTTCCCGCAGCTTTAATGACACTAACGTCAATCTCGCGACACCGCGGAGTTATCATTGTTTCGAATAAAAGAACAATGCTCGACCTGCAGGCGAATACACTCTTCGAGCGCCCAAGAAACGTTCAAACTAAACTCATCATCACTCGAAAACCATTCGTTCAAACGACTTAACAATTCTTACAATATCATTATAGACTATCCTGCCAATAATGATACCAGTTGATTTTCCTAAAGTAATAAATTTAATTGTTTAAAAAATATTTTAACAATGCCCTGTGCACTGTTCACTGTAAAGTGCAGGGTAAAATGTAGTAACTACAAATTTTTTTGCTATTGGAGTACCAGCGGAGGAAAGAAAGAGAAATCTCTAAATTAATTTTTTATACCTTACTCGAAGAGTTCCGTGGCACGCCGTTATTTTTGTGGCAGGTAGAACACAGAACAATTTCGACGCCGCGGCGCGCTCTTTATAGTGATTGATTTAATCTGCAGATCAGACTCCAGATTCTTCTGACTCGCTTTACCATCGCTTATTGTTGCCAGTGCGGACGAGTGGAAAGTACACTTCCCGAAAAGTCGATCAAGTCACAATACTGATTTTCCAGTCTTAGGCGTGAGTCGTTTAAGTGTCTTTGCCTTGCTTGCATACGTTTAAAACTTACAATGGTCTTACGTCCGGCACCAAATTGTACCTACAAATAGCATTGCCTCAGGCTTTCATTGATTTAAATTCCCGTCTGATAGTACACAAAAAGGTATTTGGTTGCAAATTTGCAGACATATTACTGAAAGTGAGTATTTTGAAACTCAGTATTTTCTGCATATTTTTAAAATTTTTATTTTTTTTTTTGGGTACATCAATTTACTGTGTCGGTTGACATTAATTTGCAGAAAAAAAATTGATTCTTGTAAGGTCTAAGCACAATGGGGTGAAACAGGGGGCACAAAAACTCAAATTCTCAAAGGGGTTCAAACGTAATAACTACGGTTCTAGTTTTAAAATTAAAGGGGGTTGAGGGGGGGGGGGAAGGTTATCTGAAAAATGTAATTAAAAAAATATTTATACGTGGATAGTTTGACTTATAGACATACATTGCAACTATATTTTTTACTGTAATGTAATTTGTTTTGCTTCCATCATTTTTGTATAGTAGCATATTTTAAATCCAAATTTGCGCAAAAAGGATTTATGCAAGAAAGCAATACAATTCAACTGTGACATGCATAAAAACTAAATTGACTAGTTTTTTTATATTTCTTAAATATTTTAAAAATAATAGCAATTTTTTATTTTAAACTCATTTTTTTAATACAAAAAAGTCAATGCGGTTTGTAAACATGTTAAATTATAGCTTGTGACACTGTTCTTCAGTGTAATTTTCTTAACTTCGATAAGTAAGTTGGTTTTCCTTTATTGCATTAAACCGTTTTATGCTGCACATTTTGACTTTAATATAAATTATAAAAAAGTGTTGCAGTAAAAAGAGTCACAATATATACATACAAAACAAACTATGTCTGCTACAAATAGAAATATTATTAAATTAGTTAAAATTTTCAGTGAACCACCACCTTAAAAAGTTAATAAGGAGGTTCAATAGATAATAGAGTTTTGCTTTCATAAAATGAATTTAAATCAGTGTTTTGCATGAACGAGTTCATAGGAACGAGTTCCTTGGAATTCGTTCCAATTTTAGGAACTTTTACTCGGAACTAGTTCCAACTTAAATTATTGGAACTTGTCGGGAACGAAGTTCCTTTATTTTCTGAACGTGAACTTTTTTAACTCGTTCATTTAAAAGTTCCTCTGAAAATTTTTTATAATATTTCTACACGTTTTAGAATTTCAATTAATAATTATTTAGTGTGCGCGCTATCTAGCGAGTAATATTTGAATCAACTAAAAACTTGTAGAGATGCTACACCACATTGGATATTATATTCGGCAACACATCATATAATACAGCAATTTAACTTTATTGATTGTCAATTCATACGTTACCTAAAATATATAAAATAATAGCGCAAATGGTAACTAAAGTGATTTTTCAACAGAAATAAATCTAACAAA
>PNEQ01011546.1:0-11706 GCA_003012365.1 Medauroidea extradentata | reverse complement strand
GTATTATTTCTTTATCTATGGTAACACTCTTTCAGAAAATTATAAACATAATTTAACTTTAAAAGTGCTTCATGGCCAACTACTTCCCCAAATCTGCAGTATTGACAAAATTATACTATTACAGAAACTTTCAGAAAGTTTCAACTCAATCGGGTAAATGGTATAGGAGCTAGAACAGCTAGTCACTCCACTCATGTATGTATATATATAATTAACATATTAGGATATTTTGAAACAACGAACGATGGTATTATATGTGTTACATTGTCAATACTTCGGTCTTAGTTTCCTAGTTTCTATGCATTGAATGCTGAAGAACATGTTAATGTATTACATGTGATACTATATCTTAAATACTGGGGCATGTGGCAATGTATCATATGTGATACTAAGATTTAAAATGTACATATCTGGTAAAATAAACAGATTACATTCCATATTTGATCTTTAAAATCTTAAGTTAAATATATTTAACAGATTTACAAAAAAAAATCATCATGAAAATGCATGCAAAAACATAAATTTTAAAGACTTACCGCATGGTGAGCACCAGCACGACTGCTAGACGCCATATTGGCATGTTTACTGCCCGACGATTGTTGATAAAAGTTCAACACACACAGTACAGATGGCAGCACTTGTTTGGAACAGCTAGCAAATGTATTACATTTGAGACAATGCCATGCGAGAGGTTAAAAATGGACTGTGGTTGTGAATGAAAAAAATTCAAAAACTATGTATCATATCTAATACATTGTCAATTAGAGGGTTAGTGATCATGTCAAATTTTTGGGCCTTGTTTTTGATTCCAAGCTTTCTTGGCGGAATCATGTGAAACTACTGAAGTCTCGATGCTTACAGGACTTAGCACTCTAAAAGATGTTGAGTGGATGTAATTGGGGAGCTGACAGGGAGACATTGCTACGCCTCTATAGAGCCTTGGTTCATAGCAAACTGGATTATGGTGGTCCTGTCTATTCTTCAGCACATCAGTCTGTGCGGAAGATGCTCGACAGTGTTCACCATGCTGGAATCCGCATAGCAACTGGTGCTTTTCGCACGAGCCCAGTCGTCAGTGTTTGTGATGAGGCTGGTGAACCACCACTTCTCTATCGTCGCGAACAGGCCTCCTGCAATATGGTCTGCATGTACTTTCCGATCCTTCACACCTGCTGCATGATGGCTTTTTGTGTCCCCTACATGTCCAGTTGTATGACGCCCGGCCTCGCGCCACTAAACCTGTGTGTGTCCGGTTTGCAGCCTCCCGAGTTCGGAGTACTATTCCCGAGGGTGTGCTGCCCTTCCGTGCCCCGACCCACCTTGGGCGTTGCTCCAGGTGTTGGTGAGGCTTGACTTGGCCAATTTTACGAAGCCATCCACTCCTTCTTTCGTATACCAGGGTCTATTTGCTGATCTTGTGTCGTCTTTGTTTTGTGATTTTACATGTTTGTACACTGACTGCTCCAAGACAGATATATTTACTGTGTGTGCCTTTGTAGTTGGCATAGAGTGGTATCTGTTTGGGCTTCATCTGCCTTGTGGTATTTTAACTGCAGAGCTGTTTGTTATTTTTCAGGCTCTGTGTTTTATTGGTAGGAGGTTCATGCGCAAGTGTCGGTTGTGCTCGGATTCAATGGGTGCATTGCAAGCCTTAAGGTCTGGCCTTTCGGCTCATCCTCTCGTTTTTATGATCGGGAAGAAACTGAGGTTGGCCGAACAAACGGGTATACAGGTAATTTTTCTTTGGATTCCTGGGCATGTGTGTATTCCAGGCAATAGTGCGGCATATGCAGCAGCGAAGGAAGCATGCAACCTTCCACCATGTAACCTCGGTGTTCTGTTGGGTGATGCGCTGCATGCAGCTGAATGCTTTACCAGGGATTCTTGGCAGAAGGAATGGCACGCCATCTCTCTGACCAACAAACTAAGATCTGTTGCCGACTCTGCGTTCGTAGTACATTGTAATTCGCTGACCCGCAAAGAGGATGTCCTGTATACCCGTCTGCGCATCGGACATACTCGAGTCACACACAGGCACTTGCTTTATGGTGAGCCTCCTCCCGTTTGTGATGCCTGTGACACTCTACTGACTGTCCGTCACATTCTGCTGGAGTGTCGCTGGCATGACCAGGCTCGTCGTACTTTCAACCTTGTTAACGACCTTTGGGGAATTCTCTGTGCAGACGGTACGTCTGTGAGCGATGTGCTTACCTTTTTACATACGATGAGCCTTTTTAATATGTTGTAATCTGTCTTGTACATGTTTTTTATTATTATTTTAATTTGTTAGTGTGTCCCACACTTATTTAATAAGTATATTACTCCTATGGAGTAGTAGTCTTTGTTTTGTCTGTCGTGTAATTTTTTCTTTCCTCTCCTTCTTGCGGTAGGGTGTATTTATCCTGTTCTTCCTTTAGGAGATATTTCTGCGTTTTTTTAAATCTTGGGCGCTGATGACAAATGTCGAGCGCCTTTTTCTCTCACTCTTTTATACAGCGACAACACCTCTTTGCAGTCTTCTTTGATTTACAGGAGGCCTATGACTCCACATGCTGTCATGGTGTCCTAACACAATTACATGCATGGGGTTTTCGTGGACATCTCCTTACATTTATTAATAATTTTATGTATCCCAGAACTTTCTGTTTTTGAAATGTAGCCTACTCGCGGGAGATCGTTCAGAAAATGGGGTGCTTCAGGGTAGCATTTTGAGTGTTACCCTGTTTGCTGTAGCTATTAACAGCATTGTACCTGTTGTCTGCTCCCTGTGCGATGTGCACTTCATGTGAATGACTTTATGGTTTATTGCCGCTCATCTACCCTATGTGCTGCGGAGAGTCAGATCCAGCTGGCTGTCCACCGGCTTGCTGACTGGGCTGACAGTTGCGGGTTTTGCTTCTCCGCTGCGAAAACTCAAGTAGTGCACTTTTGCCGTAAACATGGCATTTTTCACCGCCTGAGGTGATTTTACATGGGAATTCTTTGCCTGTTTGTGGTCATGTGAAATTTTTAGGCCTTGTCTTTGATTCCAAGCTTTCTTGGAGGGATAATGTAAAACTTGTTAAGTCGCGGTGTTTCTTGGAAAATGCACTCTTAAAGATACTTAGTGGTCGTACTTGGGGATCAGACTGGGACACATTTCTCCGCCTTTACAGAGCTCTAATTAGAAGTAAGCTCGATTATGATAGTGTAGCCTACTCTTCAGCACACCCATCTGTGCTGAAGATGTTTGACTCGGTTCACCATTCGGGAATCCACATTGCGACTGGTGCTTTTCGCACAAGTCCTCTCGTGAGTATCTGTGCGGAGGCAGGTGAACCACAACTACATATCGACGCGAACAGCTTCTCCATTACGGGTTGCGAGTAATGTCCGACCCATCCCATTTACTGCATGATGCCTTTCATCATCCTCCATATGTACAACTGTGTGATTGCAGACCTCGAGCCACCAAACCTGTGTGTGTCCGTTTCTTGCATTCCCGTGCTAGGATTGACCTTCCATGGCATGTGCTGCCTGTCCAGCCCCCAGAACCACCATCGGCGATGCACCAGGTGTTGGTTCGGCTTAATCTGGCGATCTTCACGAAGTCGACCACCCCAGCTTACATTTACATAGGCATTTTTAATTATATTGTGTGGACAAACTTTAAGGGTTTTAATGTCTTCTACACCGACGGCTCCAAAACTGATACATCTACTGCGTGTGCATTTATATTAGGTGCAGAGAGGTATCCGTTTGGACTTCATCTGTCGTGCAGTATTTTAATGGTGGAGCTTTATACTAATTTTAAGGCTGTGTGTTTTGTTGTTACGGGGTCCTTTCGCAAGTGTCTGGTGTGTTCCGATTTGATGTGTGCTCTACAAGCATTGCTAACTAGCTCCTCAGCTCACCCCCTTCTCTCTTTGATCAGGGAGAGGCTGAGGGTGGCTGACCGCAATAGTGTAAAGGTCATCTTCCTATGGATGCCTGGCCATGTCGACTTTCCGGGCAATACTGTGGCAGGCGCGGTAGCGAAGGAAGCATGCAGCTTTCCACCCTGTGACATTCGTATTCCTTTGTGTGATATGCTGAATTATGTCCGCACTTTTATCTGGGATTCCTGGCAGAGGGAATGGCATGCCATCCATTTAACAAACAAACTTCGGGCCCTTACTGACTCGGCTTTCCCCCAACTGTCCCTCTTCAATAACACGGCAGGAAGATGTCTTTCTGACACGTCTTCGGATCGGTCAAACTCGTGCTACGCACTAGCACTGACTTTGTTCGGACCCTCCACTTAATTGTTCTCTCTGTGACACACTATTGACTGAAGCACATACTGTTCGAGTTTCACAGATATGACCAGGCCCGTCGTACTTGCCGACGACCTTCGGGTAATCTTGTGTGTGGAGGGCTTGTGTGTAAGCGGATTGCTGTCCTTTTTACGTGTGATGGGTCTTTTTAGTCTGTTGTGAACTGTCTCTTTCTGTGTTGTGTTTGTTACTTTGTACAGACTTTTCGTAGCCTTTTAATTTGTTAATGTGTTTTGACACATTTTTTTCTTTTTTAACTCCTGGTGGAGTTAGTGTTTGTTGTTTTCTTTGTCTTTGTGTATTTGATGTTGACTGTGTATTGCCTCCTATGGAGGATGTGTGTTCCTGATTTTTATTATTGTTTTTTTTATCCTACCTTTGGGTGCCTATAATCATTTCATCGTGCGCCCCCTTTCATTCACTCACTCACTCTAGTGGAGTGGTGTCTCCATTGGTGTTGTTTTCTGGAGCTGTTGGTTGACATGGTGGCACTGCTGTCTTGGGCATCGGTGGGGACGTTGTCCTGATTTAGCCGGTTGTGGAAAGAATGGGTATTTGGAGATTCGGGATTGCGTGTACTGAAAGTCTGATGAGGGTGTTCGGGTGATGTTTAGCTTTTTTCTTGAATGGTTGGGTGTTTTTTGAGGATTGTTAAAGGGGGGGGGGACTGGGTTTCGAGTAGGTCATTATGGTGGGTGAGGTTGAAAGCTCCAGTGGTGGTTCTAAGGCTGGTGTAATAGGTGGTGTAGATTGGGCGGTGGTTGGCGGGTGCGGTGGTGATCCAAATAGGGGTGGTGTAGGTGAGGAAAGGTAGAATAAAGGCTTTGAAGAGGGTGAGGCGTGTTTCTGGGTTGATGGTTGTACTGTTTGGTGGATTTTCCGTAAACTTTACCAACCAACCTAGGAGGTCCAGGAAGGGTAAACCAATAGGGTAAACTAATCAAGACTGCTCCTAGGCCAGCTAAGCAAAGAAAGGAAAAAACAGCACTAACGTGGACACAAGTTGTTGATCGGCACTCATTCAAGGTCAGAGAAAGGGTCGAGCTTCCTTTCCCCCAACACTTCACATTAAAAAATTAATTTTAATTAAGAGCATAAGATTCTTTGAATATTAATTTTATGAAAATAGTTAGGCCTAGTAAATAAAATTGTAATAAGAAATCAGAGCTATGTATTTTTTTAATATCTTGATTAGTTGATTAGAAAAATAATAAAATCTTTGCACAATGAGTATTTGGTTTATGTAAATTAATCATTACATTAATAACTCAAGAAAATCACATTTGGCTTAAGAATATCATAGTAAATAAATTAAATGAGACCTCCAAAAATGAAAAATGAACTTAAATTTTAATTTTACATATTTTAACCAATTTTCAATTCCCTAAAATCACGTCGCATCTAAAAATGGGTCTTTCTCTGTACGCTAATGTTGTTTATGTTTGTTTATATTTAATGATTAAGGAGTGTATTTGGTAGGTGTAGCCGATCGGTCAGAAGTAGTACTGCTTGCCAATTTTTGATATTGCTTCTTTGAAAGTGTGTAAAATTGTTTTATAATTATTTTTTCCTTTTCTTTTTCTTTTTTTTTTTTTTTGTAAACAGTAAATCGGAAGTTTAATATTAAAAGCTACGCAAGCAACAGAAAGCGTTGTTAAAATGACTGGCATTATAATTCCGGAACAATATGTGATCGGGTTCATTTTACTCTTTGCAGTTGGCTGCCATGTACAATCACCGAGGATGGTGGTTTCTGTTCCTGTTGTTTCCTTTTACTTGTTAATGTTTTTATTAACATGCAGTGAAATAATATTTTCTGCTTGCATTTTCGATCCAAATTATTCCTGATGTGAGTTTTCATGTACAATAAATAACTTCTTTAGTTATTAGCATTTACAAAGTACACTGCTTTCTTAACCATGGGCAAAATTAACCTCCATCGCCATTTGATGTTTGGTTATTGTTTGACGTCAGTGTTTTTGTTAGTAAAAAAAGTCACGGTGCTGTACATCCGGAAATTTTTTGATTACACTAGTTGTATATGTGACAGATTATTACAAAATCGGAATCGGAATAAATCGGACATCTTCCGATTATGAAAAAAACCGCCGATTCAGCCAAGATCGGCCGGTTACGATCTGTTGCCGAAGCATCGGGCACATCTCTACTGTGTGCACATCAAGTAGTTAGGATGAGAGAAGAAAAATAAATATATAGGCTGGACTTTCCTGGCTCTCCTTCATGGGGACACTTCTTGCCACCGCCGAAAGATGTTACTTCTCCATCTCGCCCATGGCTACCGACGACGGTACAGCGAAAGGACGAGTAGAAATAATGTTACTTCTACATCGGAATATAGACAAGCCAAATCCCTCAAATACTGGATAGGCTTCCTTTCCTTCTACATAGCAAAGAGTTTAAACTGCGAGGTGGGGACCACCTAGGCGGAAAACTTGTCGGATTACGACATTTCAAAACGATGAAGAACACTAGGCTTCGGCTGATGTGTAAGAAACAACAAGGCCGAGACAATGAAATGCCTAGAAGTTATAGGCCGGCATAGGGTCGTAACTACGTGATGTTACCAAAATAGCATTACACTAAAAATAGTATTTCGACAGTATCGTACAATACTTCCTAACATAATATTTAAAACACACACGTGTTTAAATAATCAAAACACAATAGGAAACTTATCTTAATCCTGACTTGTTACAGTTCGGTCAAGATAGGAACATGTAAGCCAAGTTCGAATTCAGCTCCATCGATGCATATATTAATTTTATAACTCTGTATAAATGTGAAACTGATTTTACGGTTTCTGAGGGGGATAATTTCTTCCCTTAGCTGAAACAATTGGCAGAAAAATTCTCGTACATTGGAGTGTAATACATAGCCAGTGCTGTGAAGTGATATCAAGTGGCTGGAAGTTTCTGCAGAAAAACAAGCACGAAACGAGTCGCTGTTGGAATAAACATCATTGGCCTCTATTTTAAACACACAGACACGATTTATTTCAGTGTTAAAAATTTAATGTATAACAGAGATAGACACAAATCACTATTCTCTCGTGTGTGTGTATATATATATATATATTTTTTTTTTTTTTCGAATTATATTTCCTTATAAATTAAGGTTTGGATTAATTCAAACACTATACTGTGATAGCCAAACTGATAATGATGTCGGTTATAATTGTAAAAATCGTGATTGGGAAATATTGTTTTAGTAATTTGGTTCGTACTCCAGGATATAATCGACCAGGAATAATAAAAAAATTAAGCAAAGTACTGAGTAAAATTTCTATTTTTATAGCAGGTGATTTGTGTTGCTTTATCTTTAGTTGACTGTTCAGCTGCTTTGGATCTTGGGAAGGCCTCGGACTGCCATGAGTTAATATTTTGAATGTATGGACCCACATAAATACGAGATGATTAGTGAAATAGAAAAACACGCAACCACAATACTGAAACACTGTTATTGTTATCGTCCCTAAACAGATGTGGGCCAAGCACGAAAGCGAAGTTCATTCACCCTCCATTTCCTACATACTTCTTCCATCCTTGTCTTGTCCAGAGGTAGAAGACGGACAATATCGGTTGGTGGTGCGTTACCACTTCATTCCGCCCAAGCGCTGTCGGAGCGGTATAGTTCTGCTGGTGGTTGGCGAAGCAGGTCTCCTCGAAGTGCACTCTGAAGACAAACCTCGGAACTAAGTATCCTGCAATTTACAATAAACCTATCACTCGAATGTACACAAATGTATATATGTCCATGATTGCAATACATTTTTATTTGGACGTATAATAAAATTAATAAATTTTTTGTAATTTTAATTTTTTTGTTTATAAAAAATTTTTATTAAACATTTTAACGTATTTGGTAGCAAAATGTTGCTATACCTCAACTGTCAACATTTTTTAGTTGGGAAAAAAATTTCGATGCTAAATAAAGCTGCTACTTCGAGTTACGTGCATTACAAAACAAGACATTTTTACATGGTAGTTGCCTGGGTGAAACCGAGCCTTAATTAATGTCCTGAATGTAAGCGAATGAAGGCTGTGCTATGATAACAGTAAAAAAAACTTAATTGTATTACGTGTGCTACAACACGGTTTTGAACTACTCAACAGAGTGAATCGTTTTGCACACCCATTGTACAGATATTTACGGTACCCATGACTTGTCTTTATGTCATATTATGTAATGCCCCTCTTGATCAGAATATTAATAGACTTGGCAACACTGTAGGGTATGTTCTAACACCTTCAAATTTACTAAGTTACATTTTCTCATTTTAAACGTTAAGATTTAAAACACTGATTGCGTAAATTTCGTTAAAACAGTTATTAACTGGTAGTTCCTTTTTAAAATTCAGTTAAAATTTTTCTAATGTTTTGGAATTCTTCAAGGATTCAATGACCTGCAGGCTAGACTCTATTGTATTCTGAACATTCAAGTCCCGTATATTTGTTGATTGGCTGCTGTTCCACTGATTAGCAGCTAGTGGACAAATAGTCGGGACTTGAGTATGCATAGTACAATGGATTCTAGCCTGCAGGCCATTTAATTAGCGAAATTTTTCAGTCGCTACGTATATCACCTTGTTAGAAATAAGTTGTTATGCAGTGTGACCAACATATGTCACAACGAATAGTGTAAAGAACGACAAACAGGCCGAAGCACAGTATTGCCGTTTTAAATTTGTTGTTCGTCCCGGCAATAAAAGCTAATGTACGTATCGCTATGATGTAATGTATTTCAAGTTTAATGGAATATAAAATAATGCATTTACTCTCCTTCGATTATAACTGTAGGAAGTAACCTAACACAGTCGAACATTTCTATACATATTTGTTCGTAAGAACACCCTATGATCCAAATGTTATATATAAAGAGCCACATTTTAATGATAGTTCCAGCACCATTTTGACTTACAGTATACAAAATAAATCCTCGTAAAGATAGTTACACTCCTCTTTGTATACATATTCTTTCAATGTGTAAATAATATGATATTGATACTCTGAAGTGAAAAATGTAGGAGAATGGTTACAAATTACGTAAGCTAGTTCTCGAAGCAACTTCAGTGTTACCTTTATTTACTATCTGCGACATTGTACATCGGCTGAGTACTATCTATGTACCATGTACAATACTGAAAATTTGTAGTTTCAAAACTGAGTTCTGAATAAAACTGACCACACGAGAAAAAAATAGGAAAGCTAAAAATCCGTAAAAAACTGTATATAGGTTGTAAATTCGTAAAAACAGCAGAAATGTATGAAAAAAAGACGAAACAAATGAAAAAGTTGGCAGCTATGAAAATGTCGACCATTCTCCAAAACCCGCAGGTTTAAAGGGAATAAAATGCTTGGTAAACACAATCTTGACAACACAAGTGACTAGATTTGTCTGTGTAACATGTGCCGGAACATGTGCAACGAACACACACAATACAATGAGTATGTATGTACGTAGCTTATTGGCTAGTGTTCATGTGCAGAACAAATGGCAAAGTAATACATGGAAATATATTTCTTAAATGGCTGCCTATTTAACTAGGAGTAAGCAGTTTGTTTTGTACAGTAAACAGGTTCAAAGGTTGTTTACAACCTTTGCCACAAAGTCTAAACCAATGACAATGAAAGTAATTGTATACAGAATTTTCCATTCAACTTTTTCACCTCTGATGTAATAAGGTTACTGTTGTAACTGGTACAGTACAGGTTACAACAGTTTTCTGAGAACAAGTTAAGTGAACCCACATATTATAAGCCAAGCAATTGAAAACAACAGTAATTTCAACAATCACTTACTGTTACGAGTATGGAGGTTGGACTAGACGTCCTGCTTCGGCTGACTAGCTGCGGACTGTGGGGCGCATGGAACTTCAGTATGCTGGCTAGTTGCCAAATATATGTCGGTAGAGCCTCACTTCCAAAGTGAGCTGAAGTAACAACTTGGTTGTCTACATCAACCAGATTTACTGCTCCACTGTTCAACCTTGAGCATGGGTACCGTTATTTCGTAATGATAAACCATAGTAAAATATGGTACTTGTAACTCTTGCACTTCAACAATACCAATTCGATTTTACAGTACACTTACCCAAACATTATCAAAAGAATACTTATTAAAATGAACACTGGGAAAACATCAATGCAAAATTTTGAAAACTATGTAACTAATTCATTTACAGAACTTATTCCCTCAACACTCAGTGTGAACAAAAACGTCATTGTTGAGCACAATAGGGTTTTTTTCCCGTAACATCCCTGGATGGGAACACTGAAATTATGCCTCTGTATTCGCCTGAAGGACACGGTATATGCTGTAAAACATCGCAACGGCCAACAATGGTGTTAATATGAGAAGGCACAAAACCTCTCCCTGCGCATGCCGTTCCCTGGGGTTTAAACAAAACCAACATTCTGGTACTTAACGTTACTGACTATTGGTAAACTAAATGAATAATGCATCCACACATCCTGCTTGTTCACAGGTCAGGCGAAGAACGATGAATGGCGTCAGGAATACTGCGTTTCGTGCCAAACTTGTGTGTACACCATCCTACATACTAAAACACAAAAACCCTGGAGCAAAAATTAAAAAGTAATTAATTGTAAATAATGAGTGCTCTTCTCCCCTTACTGACAGTCTTGTATCCAATTTAGGGTGCGTTGAAGAATAATTGTAATACAATGAAAGTGTAGTATCCCAACGGGAAGCTACTACAATCAGGAAGATGTGGTGGGTTCTCATCTAGGTGAAGTCATTAAAATAACAACATACGTCGATGGTCTATTTAACGTCGTTTACTCATACTATTATATACAACATATAATCATTGGCTGTACCAATTACTAATTACAAGTTACATACATAGAGCCCCTGGCTCATCCACACGTCCATCTCAGTTCGTGACCCGACCAAGTCTGTCTCTACACACTGTTACCACAAGACTCCTTTCCCTTGCAGATCACATGATTCTAGCCTCCCACATGGAGGGGATACGAGTCCATGAGTCCATAATTCCTATTATGGTTTGATCACACTACGTTTACATCACTGACGTAGATTAATTCTTGGATTTAGTCACATGATGAGTTTCGTCGTATAGTCACTCACATGTTTGTTATTTACAAAGTCACCATGACGTATACTTCCTTATCAAACAATAACTAAACAATACACTACCATGATCAACTATACTATTGTACATTAACTCTATACAGTTTTGATACATTCATTATAAAATACTTATTATTAGTGTTAACACTCTAGAGATCTCTTTCCATTCACACTTGTTTGACATATACTTTATGCATAATTACAGTGATAACTACTACTAATTACGGGGGCTGCTACACCTTCCCCCTTAATAAAGAAATGACATCCCAATTGATGT
>PNEQ01011545.1:0-11706 GCA_003012365.1 Medauroidea extradentata | reverse complement strand
TATATATATACACTGCTGCTGTTCTGGCACTGCCCTTGTTATTGTGAGGGTCCTAAGGTCCCTCGAGGTATTTGGATTCTCTCAGATCCCTGTTCGGTCTCCAAACTCATATGTGGCGCATCTGCTGCTGCTGTACCAGGGGACGACTGATGGTGTTTGCAGACTGAATGACACGTCCCTGTTCTGGGCAACAATTTCTAGGATGCGCGACTTCTGCTTGAAATGCTGTTGACTGGTGTTACTGGTTGAATTATACTCTCCCTGATTGGGGTAGTCAGATTTTCATGTGACGCGGGCGGCAGCTACTAAGCCGGAAGAGAATGATTGATGAATAGAACTGTTCATAACTGGTATTTTATGCCCAGGTAGCCCTTTTTTTTATTATTTTTTTAAAATTATTAATAAAGAAATTGAGTCTCTGTTACATTTATTAACGTCTCATAGATAATACAACATAAGTTCTACGCCTACAAAAGCACGCAGACAAGACAAGTAAGGCTAGCAGACAATTCCAAATGCAGAAAGTTAGGTTATGAGGCCAACACACTAAGTTCTGCTGGTAATTGGAAGAGTGTCTGCCCAAGGATTTAGTTTCAATAAAAATCTGTGTCTCTCTGCTACAGTTACATTTTAAAAAGAACTGATACGTAACCCTCTGAGGGTTAAAATAGCCACTCTTAACTATAGCCACTACATCTTGCTTACTTCCACGACTATGGCTACAGGATTATTTATATACGAGCCAAATTTAATGGCAAATAAAAAAAGAAAGAAAAAGCAAACTTATAAGCACCTTTTTTTAATGAACGTGCCCTTTAGGCTTCACTGCCTCTCTCCAATGCTCGCCTGCACGCCTCGAACTACTGCTCTCCACTGCCGTAACTCCCAAACTATTACAATCAGACAGCCATCTCTACACACCCGTGAACTAGCTCCGACTGACCCTATTCCTGGGTGGACTGACTTACTCTGCACCGAGTTGGAGTGATAAATGAAATCTAAAAAGTCCAAACACAACAAATAAACGTTGAGGTCATTAAATGTTGGCCTCACACTGCCCTTTATATGAATAATTTACATTTTACCACAACAGAAACATGCAATGTCTATTATTTTATTTAATTGGGACACATTTTGCAGCCAAATTGACAAATAGGTCCGTGGTGCAGTACCTCAACAGTGCTCAGTTGCACACGGCTTTACAACCCACTATGTGACAAAAGAGGAATTTGCTGACCAAGATACATGCCTGTATGCCCTCTACGTACCTCCTTGAGCCTGAATGTTGACCTGCCAGATAATACACATCCAAGAGGAGAGGCTCTCATAACTGACGTGAAATTTCAAAAATCATAAACAGAGCAAAAGACAAGAAAAGGTTATTTACAAAATATGCTAAAAATTTAATTATCTTAAAAATGAATCCAAAAAATTGAACATTAAATAGACTGCTTCCACACGCTCATTCCCAGTTAAATTTAAATTTAAAAAAAAACTTTCTTTTTTTAAATTTGTGTCTAGTATCCTCAAGTAAGGCGGCCACCTACCTCTGGATTCATATGTGTAGCAGTATGTTCGTATACAGGTTTTTCCTACGAAACTGTTCCCCGTGTGTCCTTTGTGCCAACGTACGAAAAGAACACACACTTCAGATCAAGTCAGAACCTCATTGTTAAGACTCTGTGCTCATTAAAAACTCTGTTTCTCATACCCCCAACGTGGCTAAAGTCGTACTTCAAAATGTAATAACCGGATGTATGTGAAACTGAGATTGAGATGGGCACTGAACTTTGCTACAGACATTCCACCAATATAATTGTATGGTCACCACTTAATGTCCCATTGTATAAACGGTTTGGTGCGAACCTTGCATGCCATATCAGAGCTTAGCTTGTTGAAGAAAAGCATTGTTTGATGTGCACTTCAAAGTTGCCCTAATGTGTCCGTCATTTCTGAGCCACTAACGCGCAGATAGGCGACGCCCCTAATATGTTGGATGCCGCAGTATAAATCCTCGAGATACATCACATTTTATTAACTTTTAACAATTAATTCGTGTTACAAGAAAATATCAATCAAGTACCGTATTTATATAAAAATAATTGAAATTTCAGTATGATGTAAACAAAATAGATGGGCTGCGTGCCATTGCACGTCAAAAGGGGATCATGTTCAGACCTCTGCAACATCTTAGAACATAGTCTATCCATACCACTGACAAGTTCACTTCCTGACAGTTATGTTGTAATTGTTTTCAGTAATCCATTGTGCATCATAGTTTTAGTTCACCTTCAGTCGCTTATTGGGTGATATTGATTCATGATTTCATAAAATTAATCTATTAGATTAAGTTTTTGGTGACTTTAACTAACTGTCAAAAACGTGCAACCTTTGGTAAGGTAGACAGTATTCTGAGAACTTTGTGGGCTCGTCGTCTCCCAATGGAACAGCATCAACATTGTTGTATCCTACTCAGAAAAAGCAGATATGTGCTCACTGAGATAAAAATACTGTGTGAACTCAGATTATGTGCTAGAAGTTGCGTGTCATATGTGTTGTCAAGTACCTCTTATCTCAAGGCCAGAGAGAGAGAGAGAGAGTCTTGTATCTTGTCTATGTGTGTACATATTATGTCATTAGAGATAAGTTTCTCCATCATTGATCTGTAGTGTAGTCCAAGCTGCCGAGCTTGGAACACAGATTGCAGGTTTGAGCTTTTATGCTATCAACAACACGAGCAATATTTTGCTTTGTGTCTTAATTTAAGATTAATATTTATAGGCCATTCATTCTTGGTCAGCGGTGTACTTCAAGGATTAACAGGAGTGACAGACTGTGAAGTGTATACTCCTGCATGTACAATGTGTGGACCAAGTTTAAAACTGGTAGAGTCATTTCTACTGTTACCATTAAAATATTACATACAGTAATTTGGGTGTGTAATAAGCATTTATTTGTTATTTCTGTAAAAAAAATTGTCTGAATTTACTTTTTAATGGTCAAATAATTTTATTAAAGTATATTTTTAACTATACTAACCTACAAAAAAGTTTGTCTAGTTTCTTAGTAATTTACTCTAAAAAAATTTATTCACATGCATATTGTACGTCTTTGGTTTTTACAGTAAACTACCAAAAAATAGAGCTCAGTGTCTTCTCATATATACTAAACGCAGTGCTACAATCACCATAAACAATCCTGTGGGAAAATCAATTAAGCATTTTGCATGTGGGAAACGTGACGCAGGTTGCAGATGACCAGCTGGCTTTCGTGTGGTATTCCGTTTTCTTCTGCCGTAGCATTTTGTCGCCACTCCGTACTTATCTCATCTTCACCAGTGTTAAGGTCATCGCTGTTAAGCTGTGACCAAAATCTATCCATTTTGCTCGTAATACACATGGATGTACATTTCTTGCATATTTTGTAAAAGAAAAATGTTAAAATGCTGTTTATCATTTTTCTTCTGTTGAAAGTTACTGACTTGTCTGTTAAATGTACCTGGCTCATGAATGGTGTTGTAGTGTGTCATGCCTTTTCTTTTTTATATGAAACTGCTAAACTTATTCCATTATGTTAATCTACAAAAATAATGCACACTAACTCTCGCTTGAATAATTTTGTAAAGATAGCACAATTCACAGGCATGATTTTTTGGCCTCTCAAAAAACTGAAAATAACTTTTTCAGAATGCTGTAACTCCTCAAATACCACCTGGATTTACTAAACAAAAAACTAGAAGCACTGTTATGCCGTTACTACAAGTTACCTGTAAATAAATCTGCCATGTTACTGTAAACAATAAAATTAGTGTCTCCACTTGAAGTCCCATGGAAAATTTATTACATAATACGAAAACACTTGTTTAATGCAGTACAAAGAGAGGTGATGTGGTTCTTGTCGAACGTGGCAGTCTGACTCTTATTGTTCTCGGTTTCCACATCCCAATTGCAGAAAATTACATAGGACATATAGTACATCTATTAATGTCTTCTTTTCAGAAAATTAAAAATAGTAAGATTATTCTGATACTGTAGTTATATTCAGATTACTCGGAGCAAATGAGATGATCGAGCACCTACAAAAAAATAAGTGTGTCAGAAAAATATTTTTTTACGACGTACTGTTGTAACACTTGAAAGATATTTTGATATAAATAAAACTGTGTACAGTAGCTTGGTTTGAACTGTTGGAATTATAATGAAAGTTACTTTTCGTTAAAAAATAAAAATTTAAAATTTAAACTTTGATCATATTGAGATAAGGTAGTGAGGAATTACATTTTAAATTTGGTGATTAAGTCACGACATCACTTGATGGTATAACTATCATTTGTTATCATAGTTTATCAGATAAAGTTATGCTTCTTAAATTCAATATAAACAGTGTCATGTAATTTATGACAAATGTGTATTTTAAGAAATGCACATATTAAAGATTGAATATTTCAAAAGAAATAAAATAAAATGGTGTAGTAGCAATGTGACTGCACAGCTTTGAAATGTTTTTTCTGTTACAAAGAACAGATTTAGACCTTTGACAGTTCTCTTAACTAGAAACACTCCTTGGTGTGCAAATAAAATGACCTGTGGTTCAATATAAAACTGCTTAGGCCTACTGCCACTCTTCCAGCAAGAGTGCTTTCAAAATCTGGCCCACGTAGCCAAGGTGCACAATAATACGTAGTTCACTGCATAACCAGCCACTTTTCGAGGCAAAATTATGTATATTGTGATAAGCAATACAGCAGATGTAACACCTAATTGGTTTATAACTCACAGCTAATCCCCAAAATTTAATATGAGTTAAATAAAACTAAATCAGCAAAATTTCTGTATTTTTCTCATAACACCTTGTTTATAGTGTTTAAATTAAAAAATTAAATCTCAAAATTTGTTGAATATAATGTTTGAAGGGGGTAACCATTACCGAAGAATTTAAACATTTGAATGAGAATAATTTGAGAACATAAACTATGATTATTTCTTTTCAGTAATGCCCATCATCATTATTTTAATATATATATGGATATACATTATTATATAGCTACTTAAAGGTTATCATTGTAAATTTTACGTCAGTATTTGTTTTTGTATTCATGTATGTGGACTGTATATACCATTCGCAAAATAAGAACCTAAATCTCAAATGTTCAACTGGATAATCACAGATATAATACAAGGAATAGCAGTCAGGCAATGCCGACTATATACAACGTACTGATTGTGACCTTTGTCTTGTTGATGTCCAAAACATAATAGGAAATTTGGAAGCCAAACTAAAGGAATTAATTCAATTTTTCCAAAATAGCTGATAGTACTGATCTACCGTCCTTAAGAGCATAGTCTACCTGAAGCTTTCCAGTGTGTGAGAGGTGTGAGAACAAAAGAATGAAAAGTATTGAACGCAGTAGGACTGCATTGTTCTTATGCACAAAGTAAAGAACGGGTCATAATGTTTACATTGTGTAATTTTATTATTGGGAGATCCATAGCTAATTTCATTGCAGGGCTGGGTGGTTTCGTACCTGTCTGGACAGTACATTCTGTGACATAACCTTGTGAAAATGCTATATTAAACTGTGTTAGAGGACTCAGATTCAATGTTTATATAGCACAAAATGTTTTGAAAGTACCCTGCAACCCTTCTCTGAAATGCATTTTTCTTTATAGATATTTATAATAGTTTTGCAATAAAAATTTAGTTCTAACCTGCTTATTCATATAGCTGGCCTTTTTAAGAATTAAGCATGACAAGTTTACTGCCATAGACTTTCAATGAAGAATACTGAAGAATATTCTTTACTGGATCAGTCTGAGTGATGACTTTCCCTCTAAAATAATTTTGAGTGTAATTTCGTAAAGAATACAGAAATACTACTACAGAAAAATCTTTTCGAAAATAATTTATTTGCTTTTAACTTTTTTTGTGCAAAATTTAATTTAAAAGTTAAATTTTTAGTATTACCATTGTTCAAAAAACTTGGCAACATTTATAAGCGTTGTGTGGAAAAATTTTCTTCATAACACTTAAATTTGAAACGTACAGAAAAAATCAAACAAATTGATTCCTTAAAAAAAAAAAAATAATTATTGTTGACCCTTAAATGCTTCTGGGGACAGTTAAGTGAACAAAATGGGTAGAATAAAAAAAATGCAAACTTTAAACAAGTAACTGCAAGAAAACTTAATGTATATTGTGAGTAAATAAGTGACAATCACTACAATCAAAATCAAAACTCAAATTTGGCTACATTTAAATTCAGTTTTTGGATTGATAAGTCATTTTGTAGATTCAGTCGTGTTGTTTTGTTCGGTTAAAATTTTGCTAATTTTCATCTTCATAGTCAGTTTACTAAGCAGTCTTCCGGCGCATTTAAGTCAACAATAATTTGTAATTATTATTTTTAATTTTTTAAAAAGTCAATACCTATATGTTTTTTATTCAGTTAAGTGTTATTTGTATATTTTTATGCTTAAATACTTCTACAGTCATTGAAAATGTCCAATAAAATTAAAACCTCTTCTTTTTGTTCCGATGTTAAAAATATATAACAGTTCAGTAGTAGTTTATTTTAACATTTAGTTCTGTTGCTGGAAACTAGACAGAGCCATTAAGGGTGTTGCCTAACCTCGTAGCTCCGACAAGAGTAATAATAGGGATTTACATGTTAAATTATATTTGATGTAGCTAGTCACTTCTCAAACTTACAAATGTACCATCACTGACTTTCTTGTTGGTCTCTATATTCCCTACATTGTTCTACAATCTTATAAGTATTTTTAATCTTTAAAAGACAAAAATAATGAAAAAAACTAAAATATATTCTTATAAATTTTTTTTAAAATTTTTCTTACAATGCACAAAATGGTTTTCGTCAATAGCCGAAAACGTGAAATGTGACAGAGCCCCAGAGAATATAATTTAACATGTAAATCCCTATCCTCCTAGCCAGAGCTCGGAGATAGGAAGTGGTTTCATGCCCATAATGTATGTTTAGAAGTGATTTCATGTAGAGGCATTGTAACTGTCCAGCTGAAGTGGGCAGTGTTATCAGTTGTGCATAACGTTAAAAATATCTCATGATAACTCAGGTGAGACAGCCCTGTATGTTCGTATCAGTGCTCTACAAGTACCTCTGTTCATAAGCGTTAACTTGGTTACATCGCCATTAGTCTACACCACCTCTAAGTCAATAGCGTGTCTGAAGCTGGTGCTGCTCGTCAAACGCATATCACAGGTGTGAATTTGATTCAGTAAACTAATGTTTAGTTGTGTGGTTATTTTTTAACTTAACTTTTTAGAAGCTATTCATGATCATGTGAGCACATTTTAAGGGCAGCTTTGGATTAACCACTAACAATAGTTCACAATTGTAGCCTTAAATATTAAAATATAAGAAATGAAGTGTATACATATGGTTAATTGTGTGGCAATAGTAGCGTAAACATAAAAATTGACCACACAGAGAAATTTACCAGAGAATTGTGAACTACCTGTATTGAGATATTGGTGGTTTTCCGTTGATAGTGAGTAGATATTTTTTCTCTAAGTTTATTTTTTTTTCCTGACTTATGTTGTGTGTATTTAAGTGTTGTTGGCACTCGTAGTGGCTGCAAACAAGGTTCTACAGCTGTGTAATATTTTTTTAAAATTGTAATTTTTAGATTATTCCTACAATTCAAACTTTGCTGGTCCGAACATTAGCACACTTAAAATGAATGTGTTTATAGTTACGTACAGTGGAATCTCACCATCACAACAACTGTAAATGACAATAAAATATTGTCTTTGTAGCAGATGGTAGGTACAACGGAACCTCGTTAATACAAACCCTATTAATACAAAGTTCTCATTAATACAAAGCAATTTTTATTCCCCTTGAAACGGGACAAGAAATAAAATAATTACTTTAATGTTCAATACAAATTTTATTTATGCATTAAACCATGGAATATCAAGTTCCTAAGTAAAAGGGAGACATTGTGGTGAAAATGCTATTGATTTGTGGGACTTAACAGTGTGACCAAAATATTAGGAACTTTGAATAGTGAACAACACCTGTTAATGCAAACCTCATTATTACAAACAGCCAAAATTTTGGTCCCTTCAGGTTTGTATTAAAGAGGTTTGACTGTATATCCAAATAATTTGACATGCACTGTGAAGGGATGGTGCAATATGAAGTTGTTGTTATAGGGCAGTTGTTGTTATCAACCATACTCTTTATAACAAACTTTCACTGTATTACTATTTCTCACACAAATCTAAATTTTAATTAATTTTTGCATTGTAGTGTGGGCTTTCAACCTACAACGTCGGCCAATCCTGAACCAGTGACCCTCTGTATTGTGGCATTGTGTGTCATGTGAGTTAAGTGATGTTGCTGTTGAGTTTATATGATGATAACTTTTATTCTTTGTGGGAAAACATATCTTCTTCAGTGTCGTCAGAAGTACATGTGAAATGTGTTTTATTTCACAGTGTGTGTGATCAGACATGGTGAAAGCAAAAAAGTTTATACTCGCTAAACACTTTGTTGGCGAGCCCAAGGTAGATGACTTCAAGTTGGTTGTGGAAGAACTACCACATGTCAAAGATGGAGGTAAGTTATTGTATTAACTATCTGTTTAGAAGACTTGAGTTCACTTTTGGTAGATCATGTTCTTGTTTGTTGGCTATTGAACTCTTCTTTATTGTCTCTCCTAGTTTTTTGGGATGCTTTAATAGTGTGGTGGTGTAAGTACACAATTTTAACAAAAATACAATTCCCAGTTCTGTGTTATCTTTTGCAAAGTGAGCTCTTTTTAATTTGAATGTCCGTGTGCTATAACATCAAAAATACACTTGGTAATTAAACTTATTAACTAGCTGCCCTGATAAACATTGTTTTGTCACATAAATAACTTATATACCACATCTTTACACACTTACAATAAGTGGAAGAGGTCTAATAATAAAGAAATCAATAAATAGAGGTCCGTAGAAATGGTTTTATTTTTCAACAAATTTCGTTTTTAAAAAACTGTATTTCGGTTTTATTTCGTTGTTAAAGTTTTTATTATTTAAATTATTGAATAGCGCCATAAAGAGTTTAAAAAATCAGGCCTACGGGATTTAACAGACTTACACACTGTGTTGGCTATTTATACACAACTAATTTCCAAGAATAAAATAATAACAAAGCTTTATTTATCTACACTGTCATCCACAGGATTAATTTTTGGAAGAACTGTCACAATTTTTTAAAATCGAAATAAAAACAAGACTTACATACAGTATTGCCAACCTCCATCTATAGCAATACCTGTTTTTGAAACTATACAAATCTTCATGAAATTATCAGCAATACAAATTTTGTCCTATTTAGTTGTATCTAGAGGGATACAGTTATAGGCAAAAGTACAAAACAAATCATATATTCAGTTGAAAGACACCATGGTATAAACTTCAGCATTTTCAGGTTTCAACTTCCTTCTTCGGTCATTAACAATGTAAGAATATGTTGAAAAAGATCTCTCTGAATCATCATTGGAAGCAGGCAACCACAGCAATTTGAGAGCAAAAGTTGAAAACTCTGGATATTCTCCTTTGAGGGAACAGAGAATCTCACACCAATTGACAGTCTCAGTTTGAGAGTCTTGCAAATGTTTTGTGGTCACACACTTCAGCACTCTCAATCCTTCAATTGGACCAAATGGATTTAACTGTGGTTCCTTAAAAGATGGCAGTTTTTGCATTAAAGTCGCAATGCTTTTTTCGTTTATAGATTGAACTGTGAGGTGCCTTGGATTTAATATTTCACTACATGCGTGGAAAACATTTCTGGCAGGATCTGTAGACATAAGAGATTTTAGTTTAGTTTCACTTTGTTGGGCAGCTACTTTGAGTTTGTTTATTACTTCAGCCTGCTGTGAAGTTCGAAGCACTGACAATTTTTGTTTCAAAGCAGGTGAGTATATCCCATCCCTGAGCAACTCAAACTTTGTGCAGATGTCCTCCAGTTTCACTTTAAGAAGATGTGATGTTGGGAAAGAGTTCCCTTCCAGCAACTCAATCAACTGGACTAACTTTGTGCAGTTTTCACTTACAAAACATGCTTGAATTCTTACTTCCTGAAGGTCATCTTTATTCATTTGAATAAACTTCACTCCTGCATTGTTACAACTGGACATCTCAGTCATGAACTCAACTATATCATCAAGATGTTTGTCAATGTAAACTACTGCCTTGAACCAAGAATTCCAACGTGTTGGTACTGGCATTGGAAACAGTTTGACTTGTTCAGGATCTTCGTGGTGTTTTTCCTGTAAGAATGTCAGGTATGCATGCCTCCTTTTTCGTGTGTTCAAGAATGCATTCTTTACATTTACAACAAAACTGTTCAGCTCTTTAAGTGCATGCTGCCATGTATTGCCTACAAGATTGATTTTGTGTGCCCAACACTGTACATGTATCAAATGTTCACCAATGACACCAAGAAGAGTATTTGCACATTTGTTCATGTAAGGAGCAGAGTCTGTCACAATTGCTATGCAATTCTCAAATTTTATTCCATACTTGTTTAAAGTTTCAAGTATGACCTGAGTACATGTCGTTGAATTGGCTGTGTCTAAAATAACTGATGCTCCTAGGAACACATTTTGAATTGATGAGGCCTGCAGTGGCTTGAAGAGAATGTTAAACACACAATTACCATCTTTATCTGTCGTTTCATCACAGAGTATTACCAAATCTTCACCTGAAATCTTCCCCTTGATTTCGTTCATCATCTTTTCACCAATTAATGGAATATATTTTCTCCGCAGTGTGTCAGAACATTGTAAATCTCCACCTCCAGATTTATTCTCAGATATCTAATTTCGTAAACTGGGGTGGTCAAGCTTTTCGAGTGGAATTCCCGCTGCAGCTAAGGCTTCAGTTGTATCCATCACAATCGGTTTTTGCCTTTTTATAAATTTCTTGTGCTTCCTGAAGAGAGACCTGTCTCTTGGATACGGTGCCGAGTTTTAATTTCTTGTGACGGTCACTGTCAACATGTTTTTTCAATGTGTCCATTCTGCCATACTCCAACCTACAATTACAGAACTTGCACATGAGAATATTGTCTGTAATATAAAATCCATCATTTTTAAATTGCATAGCTCTGATCTGAGGTGTTACTTTAGATTCAGATTCAGATTCAGATTCAGTTTATTGCATCCTTAGATCTTTTTTTGTGTACATTTTTGCACAAAGATATCGGACAAGTCATATTTACAATATACAAACAAATAAATAAATTACTTAAGTTATACATTAAAAATTATACACTAAAAGAGCGAAATTCAAACATTTCTTGTCGGTTCAGGCTCGCACGTAGGCTCACGTCAGCATACTTCATGGTCTCCACATGTAAAAGAAAAGAAAGAAAAAAAAACAAGAGAAGAAACAGAATCTTAACCCAGAATAAATATCTTAAATAAGTATCTACACTGTCATAGATCCACTCAAATACTCATCGACTGTGCAAAAAGCATTAATGATCAAGAAATCTTTAAGGTGTTTTTTGAATATTTTTGGGTTAGCTAAACATGCATCTTGCAGGTGGCTGGGGAGTTTGTTGAACAACTTGCAAGCAGTGTATGAAGGACCTTTTTGCTGTAAGGTCAAGTTGACAAGAGGCATGTGTAAAAGGTTTTTACTTCTAGTGTTATGGTTATGAAAATG